>PVKU01008668.1:0-71003 GCA_004027475.1 Anoura caudifer | reverse complement strand
GCCAGATTGGGGAAGTTCTCCTTTATTATTTGTTCAAATAAGTTTTCCACTGGTTGCTCTTCTTCTTCCCCTTCTGGTACCCCTATAATTCGGATGTTGGGATGTTTAAAGATGTCCTGGAGGTTCCTAAGCCTCTCCTCATTTTTTTGAATTCTTGTTTCTTCCTTGTTTTTTGTTTGGTTGTTTCTTTCTTCCTTCTAGTCCACCCCATTGATTTGAGTCCCAGTTTTCTTCCCATCTCTGTTGGTTCCCCATGCATTTTTCTTCATTTCACTTATTGTAGCCTTCATTTTTTCATCTAATTTGCAACAAAAATCAACCAATTCTGTGAGCATCCCGGTCACCAGGGTTTTGAATTGTGCATCTGATAGGTTGGCAATCTCTTTGTCGTTTAGGTAAATTGGCTCTGGGGCTTTGATTTGTTCTCCGGTTTGAGCCATTTTCATTTCTCCTGAATAACTTTCCTAATCAATAAAGCTTTATTGGCTCCTGGTTATATTCACTTGCAGAAATACGTGTTCACATTCTCTCTTTTAAATTTGTCAAGTGGATCGATGAGGAGAGAGAAGTCAATTTGTGAAATGAAGGAATATTCCTCTGGAAAAACTGTGTGTGTGTGTGTGTGTGTGTCTGTGTGCACATGCTGTAGCAGCTCTTACAAATCTAAAAAGTGGTGGACTCATGTTTTAAGAGTGAAAGAAGGATACCAAATACTATGGTCATAATAGCTAATATTTGTTGAATGATTTTGTATTTTAGAAAATGTCTATAATATCTCTTTCATCTTCAATGATCTTGTGAAGTTGATTTTATCCTCTTTTTACATAAGACAATAGTTCAGAGAAGTTGAACAACATTTTTTCCTTTTTTGTTGGTGTCTGAAAATGTTTACACTAGACAGTATTTTAAGGCTTTTCTTCCTGTCTCCTCCAGATAACAATTTTTCATTCTCTTCTACCTTAAATCTTTTAAGTTCGACTTAGCCCACAAAATGTTTACTCTATTTTTTATTAGCACTTACCACCTATAAAAAAATAGCTTATATATTTAGTAGTTTTAACATCTGATCTTATTTAAATACAAACCCCACAAAGGAAAAAAAAAACTTGTCACCTCTGTTCAGTGTTGTATTTTAGGCCATAGAATAGTGCCTGGCATACATGAACATCTCAGTAAACATTACTGGCTGAGAGACTGAGGAGAAGGAGACATGGCTTCTGCTCTCCAAGAACATACAGCTTAACTAACAGCATATGGCCATGACTCTTTACTGGGTGTGTTGAAGATGCTTTATGTCAAGTCCATATACCCTCAACTTGTAATTCTTCTTTCTGTCCTCCAGGCTTTCTGGTTCTGTGCCACACCAGGTCACCCTTTCCATTAAGGTCTTTATTTTAACAGAAAGATGTTTTATTTTATTTTTGTTGTACTGTCCCAGCCTAGCAAAATTTGCCTGTGTGTCCTCTCAGCTTCTTTTATTGTAGATCCTCTTTGGTTAGTGCTTTTATCCACTGTGCACATCACCATCCTTTTAGATTTGAATAGTGGAAACAGAAATTTACTTAATTCCAGTCATGATTTTAGCATTGGGCATTTAGCTCAGGGTCCTTATGTCTTGAGGCTGTTCCGTTGGTCTTCATTCAATTACTTCTATGGCATAGGGCACCCAGGACACAAAGTGTTATGGCAAAGTTCTTTCTGTCTCATCATTTTTAGAGAGACACACATCTCTTTAGAATTTACATGTGTCCTAAGTTGCTAGAAGTGGGGTGCAGTGGAAGACCAGGAGGCTTGTGTCTGCTCAATGCTATAGTTACTCTCAGGTGTGTGATAATCGGGAAAGTCAGAGTAAGAATTTCTTTCTTTTTTTTTTTTTTTGCTAAATGAGATTATATGTTCATGTTTTTATGCTTATATTTATGGAAAATATATTATCCTGGGTAAACTGAGCAATTGATGATAGGTTTAAACTTTGGGTTTAAACTTTCTTAATTATATGTTAGTAAGCTAAGCACTTTCAGGTGAAATTCCCAGATTCACAAAGGATCTGTCACTTCATGTATAATGTGGGGATATAAGTGCATCTTCTCCATGTTATTGCTGGGAGAATTAAATAATTGACACTGCAACATCCCACCCAGATCCCCACCCTGGCTCACCTTCTTCCTATTGCCTTGTGAGCAGTCCTGTGTAAGTACAGTAGGTGTAAGGGAATCAGCTTCCCATGGGCATACCCTGACAACACCTCACTCTATGCTGCAGCAGAGGTATTTGCTGTCTCAGTCTTTCCTCATGATGCTGAGGAGGGGAAGCAGTGGGAACCTGCTCAGGGCCCACATGTGCTCAGCCCAGTGGGGAGCAATGAGCTCTGTGGCAATCTTTGACAACTGAAAAATAGGGACTAGGATAAAGTCTTTCTTTTTTCTCCTTCTGGAAAGACCACCTGGGATACAGTTAAGAATCTTTAAGGGGATGGTGCAGTAAATTAAGCAAGTCAGTTCCACTCAGAGGTGAACAGCGTGGAAATGCATCCTCTTAGGGCTTTTGCACCCTTCTTATCTCCTTGCCTTTGCTCCTCACTGTTGCTCCCTGGGATGCACTCACTAGTAACACAGCAGCCCATGAACTTTCACCTCAGGCTTTGCCCTCTGAAGACAGTCTAAGACAGAATGTAAGCCTGGCTCAAAATAAGTGCTGAATGTTTGTTATGATTATTACAACCTACTACTAATTTATTAGTGATTGCTGATGCCTGCAAAAATAGGCAATGGTAACATTTTGTTTAACCAGATAATTTTCATTTTACAAAATGTGTGATCATTTTTGGGAGATGATATATAATCTGTAATAACATAAGATGTATTTGTCTAATGCCATATAAATAACTTAAATAAAATTTATGTTCAATAGGAAACTTTTAATGGCATCCCAGAAATGACAACTTATATTTGTCACTTTTTACAATTTTGCAAATTTACAATTTGTTATAATTTCAAAAGACAATTGTAAAAATGACTTCTGGTATTTTTAGTCAAAGCAGGTCAGAAACCACTATTCACCATGGTCATAGGTTCCTACAGTTGTCTGGTGGAAAATATTTTTTTCAAAGTGTCTCAGTTGGAAAGTTCTTGCCACATACCAAATTAACTTTCTGCATTATAGTGATATTTGCATTTATGCATGAACAACCATTGTGAAACCAAAAAAAATCCTGGTCACTAATGCTACTTAATAAGTCCACAGCAGTGAATATTAAAAGAGAACCAATATATACCGTCTAATGAACTGACTCATAGATGTAAAGGAGAATTCCAGGTTGAATTCTGTAAACTAAAATGAATTCTTATAGTTGGTCCCACTCTTGTATCCCCTCTTTTAAGACTCTTTAAATTAAAGATCTCTTCTCCTGATTTATAGGAACAGCCATATATTTATTCTGAATATTAAGATTAGAGGACTACTCTGGTCTAAAAAATCCATTTGGAAACAAACATAAAACCCAAGTTCTTACTTGTATCTTCTAATCCACAGAGTTTCTTTTATTGTGATTAGATATTTACAAAAATTTTCCTCTATTGAAAATTCTTTCAGTTTAAAAGACACATATTCTCAGGATCCAAGATGGTGGAGGAGTAAGTGGAAGCTACACTAACCTCCTCCCTGGAGTGATCTGGAATTACAACTAAATTGTAGAGAAATCATCATGAATAACCAACTGAACATGAGAGAAGACTTATAACCACGGTCAGACAGAAGAAACCACTTCACCACAATGTGATTGGTAGGGACTGGGGAAACATGAGATGGCTGGCTGGGCTCCCATGGGCAGCAGCTGCAGATGTAGAGGGATATTTCAGTGGCTAGGGAATTCCCCCTGAAAAGTGTGGGGTCTAAACCCCAAGCTGGACTCCCTATCCTACAGCAGCAGAGCCAGAAAGGAACTCAGATAACATCCAGCTGTTAAAAGCAGCAGGGTTTCTGTCTGCTAGGGAGAGATGGCTAGAGACTCAGAGATCTTCTTAAAAAGCCAATGCACAAAATTTCGTTTGCAGGCATTTACTCTGGGCTCCAGCAGAAAGAGAATAGAGTAGACTAGAGACACTTGAGGAGAGTCTGGGGTTGGTGGCTCTGGGGAGAGAACTGAAGTAACAGCCACCAGGATCCCTGTGCTGAGCCATTTCCCATACTGCAGAATCCATCTTTCTCACACAGCTCTCCTCTCCAAGTGCCATCAGCTTGAAGGGAAGCAAGAGCCCTGCTCCCAGGAATTACTCTGCCCCAGCCTATGGTGCTTAAGCTGAGCTGCTGATTATAGCTTGATTAGCTTAACAACTGATAAGCTCAATGATTGACTAGTTTAACAACTAAACTGGAAAATACAAAAAAGTAGCCAAAATGGGAAGACAAAGAAACAGGCCTCAAATGAAAAAAGCAGAGAATTCTTCAGTAGGAAAACGAAATGAAATGGAGGCAAGCAATCTATCAGATAGGGAGTTTAGAATAATGATTATAAGGATACTCAACAGCATGAAAAAAGACATAGAAGCCATAAAGAAGGACCAGTCAGAAATAAAGAATACAATATCTGAAGTAAATAATGCACTGGAAGGAATAAATAGTAGGATAGATGAAACAGAGGATTGTATCAGTGATTTGGGAGACAAGGTAGAAAATAACACCCAGGTAGAGCATCAAAAAGAAAAAATGAATTTAAAAAAATGAGGAGAGCTGCAGAAACATTTTGGACAACTTGAAATTGAACAACATCCGCATCATGGGAATACCAAACAAGAAGAGAGTAAGCAAGGGACTGAGAACATATTTGAAGAAATAATGACTGAAAACTTCCTAATCTGGTAAAGAGCAAAGACATACAAGTCCAGGAAGCTCAGAGAGTCCCAAACAAGTTGGACCCAAAGAGGCCTACACCAAGACACATCATAATTAAAATGACAAGGCTTAAAGACAAGGAGAGAATCCTAAAAACTCCAAGAGAAAACAAGTAGTAACCTACAAGAGAGCACCAATTAGACTGTCATCTGATTTCTCACCAGAAACATTGCAGGCCAGAAGGGAGTAATGTGGAACATTCAAGATGATGAAAAGCAAGGACCTAAAACCAAGGCTACTTTACCCAGCAACACTATCATTTAAAATTGAAGGAGAAATAAAGAGCTTCCTTGACAAGAAAAAGCTAAAGATTGTTAACACCCATCCATACTGCAACAAATATTAAAGGGCTTGCTCTAAGGAGAAGAAGAAGAAGAAAAAGAGAAAGAAAAAAAAAAGAAGAAAACAGCCTAATAATAAAAAGGCACTACATATGTATCTATCAATAATCACCTTAAATGTAAATGGCTTAAAAGCTCCAACCAAAAGACATAGAGTAGCTGGCTAAGAAAATGAGCCCCATATATTATGCTGCCTCCAAGACACCCATCTCAGATTGAAAGATACACACAAACTAAAAGTGAAGGGAAGGAAAAAGATACATCATGCAAATGAGAAAGAAAAAACATCCTGGGGTAGCAGTACACATATTCAACAAAATAGACTTTAAAACCAAGGCTGTAGTATGAAACAAAGAAGGATACTACATAATAATAACGGGAACAATCCAACAAGAGGATATAACCCTGGTAAACAGTTACACACCCAACATAAGAGCACCTAAATATATAGCACAATTCTGAATGGAGATAAAGGGAGAAAGTGACAGAAATACAGTAATAGTTGGATATTTTAACACATCATTGACTTCAATGGATAGATCTTCCAGGCAGAAAATCAACGAGGAGAGGGCAGCCTTAAATGACACACTAGATCAAATGGATTTAATTGACATCTTCAGAGCATTTCACCCCAAAGCAGTAGAATATATATACTTTTCAAGTGCACATGGAGCATTTTCTAGGATAGACCACATGCTAGGACACAAAACAAGTCTCAAATCATTTAAGAAGACTGAAATCATATCAAGCACATTCTCTGACCACAATGCCATGAAACTAGAAATCAACTACAAGAACACTGAATAACACACAAAGACATGGAAGCTAAATAATATCAAACAATGAATGGGTCACTAGCGAGATCAAGGAAGAAAAGATACCTTGAAACAAATGAAAATGAGGACACAACAATCCAAAATCTGTGGGACAAAGATAAAGCAATCCTAAGAGGGAAATTCATAGCATTACAGGACTATCTCGAAAAACAAGAAAAAGCTAAAACAAACAGTCTAACTTCATGCCAAAGGAACTTGAAAAAGAACCACAAACAAAGCCCAATGTGAGCAGAAGGAAGGAAATAACTAAGATCAGAGCAGAAATAAATGAAATAGAGTCTAAAAAAAGATATAAAATATCAATGAATCTGAGAGCTGGTTTTTTAAAAAAGAGAAACAAGATTGACAAACCTTTAACCAGACTCATCAAGAAAAAAAGAGAAAGGACCCAAATAAATAAAATCGGAAATTAAAGAGGAGAAATAACAGCTGACACCAAAGAAATACAAAGGATTTTAAGAAAATATTATGAACAACTATATGCCAACAAACTGGACAACCTGGGTGAAATGGATAAATTCCTAGAAACATACAACCTTCCAAAACTAAATCAGGAAGAATGAGAGAATCTGAAGAGACAGATTACACCTAGTGAAATGGAAGCAGTAATCAAAAAACTCCCAACAAACAGAAGCTCTGGACCAGATTGCTTCACAGAGGAATTTTACCAAATATTCCAAGAAGAACTAACACCTCTGCTTCTCAAGCTGTTTCATAAAATTCAAGAGGAGGAAAGGCTCCCAAACTCATTTTATGATGCCAGTATTATCCTAATTCTCAAACCAAATAAAAACATTATGAAGAAAAAATTATAGGCCAAACAGCTGATGAACATAGATGCTAAAATCCTCAACAAAATATTAGCAAACTGAATACTGTAATACATCAACAAGATCATACACCATAATCAAATGGGATTTATTCTGGAATGCAAAGCTGGTACAACATTCATAAATCAATAAATATGATTCATCACGTAAACAAAATGAAGGATAAAAACCACATGATCATATCAACAGATGCAGAAAAAGCATTTGATAAAATCCAGCATCAATTTATGATTAAAACTCTCAGCAGAGAGGGATTAGAGTGAACATACCTAAACATAATAGAGGCCATACATGACAAACCCACTGCCAGCATCATACTCAATGGGCAAAAATTAAAAGCATTTCCCTTAAGATCAGTAACAAGACAAGGTTGTCCAATTTCACCTCTCTTATTCAACATGGTACTGGAAGTCCTCACCATAGCAGTGAGACCAGAAGAAAAGATAACAAGCATCTAATTTGAAAGGAATTAGTAAAACTGTCTTTATTGGCAGGTGACATGGTACTGTACATAGAGAACCACAAAGATTCCACCTAGAAACTGCTAGAACTGATAAATGAATTTAGCAAAGTAGTAGGATACAAAATTAATATCCCGAAATCACCTGCATTTTTATATGGCAATAATGAACTAACAAAAAAGGAAATCAAGGAAGCAATCACATTCACTATTGCTTCAAAAAGAATAAAATACGTAGGAGTAAACCTAACCAAGGATGTGAAAGGCCTGCACTAAGAAAATTATAAGACACTGAAGAAAGAAATTGAAGAAGATACAAATAAGTGGAAGCTCATACAGCATTCATGGATAGGAAGAATTAACATCATTAAAATGTCCACACTAGCCAAAGCTATCTATAGATTCAAGTAATTCTTATCAAGATTCCACTGGCATATTTCACAGAACTAGAACAGATAGTTTAGAAATTTATTTGCAACCACAAATGGCCCTGCACAACAACAGCAATCCTGAGAAAGAATGAAGTTGGAGGAATCATGCTACCTAATATCAAACTGTATTATTAGGTCATAGTAATCAAAGAAGCATGGTACTGGCATAAAAACAGACATATGGAACAGTGTAACAGAACAGAGAGCTCAGAAATATAGCCCACACCTTTATAGCCAATTAATATTCAACAGAGGAAGCAAGCACTTACCATGGGCTAATAATAGCTTATTCGATAGATGGTATTAGGAAAATTGGGCAGATATATGCAGAAAAGTAAAATTAGACCACCTTCTTATACCACACACAAGAATAATTTCAAAATGGATGAAAGACTTAAGTGTTACCCCCAAAACTATAAAAATCTTAGGAGAAAACATAGGCAGCAAAATCTCAGAAATTGCTCATAACAATATTTTATTGAATATATGTCCCAGGCAAGGAAAACAAAAGGAAAAATAAACAAATGGGACTACAGCAAACTAAAAAGTTTTTGCACAGTGAAGGAAATCGTGAACAAAATAAAAAGACAACCCACAGAATGGGAGAGTGTGTTCACCGGTATATCTGATAAGGGTTAATATCCAATATTTACAAAGTACTTACAAAACTCAACACCAAAATAACAAACAACCCAACTAAAAAATGGGCAAAGGACCTGAACAGATACTTCTCCAAAAAGGAAATACAAATGGCCAATAGACAGATGAAAACATGCTCAACATCACTAATTATCAAAGAAATGCAAATTAAAACCACAATGAGATACCATCTCACGCATACCAGAATGGCTATCATCAATAAACCAACAAACAAGAACTGCTGGTGAAGATGTGGAGAAAGGGGAACCATTTTGCACTGTTGGTGGGAATGCAGACTGGTGCAGCCCTTGTGGAAAGCAGTGTGGAATTTCCTCAAAAAACTAAAAATGGCTCTGCCTTTTGACCCTGTGATCCCAGTTCTGGGAACATATCCAAAGGAACCCAAAACGCTAATTCAGAAGAAAATAAGTATCCCCATGTTCATTGCAGCATTATTTACAGTTGCCAAGATATGGAAGCAGTCCAAATGTCCATCAGTAGATGAGTGGATAAAACAACTATGGGACATTTATAGAATGGAATACTAATCAGCCATAAAAAAGTAGAAAATTTTACCCTTTGCAACAGTACAGATGAACCTGGAGCATGTTATGCTAAGTGAAATAAGCCAGTCAGAGAAAGGGAAATACCATATGATTTCACTTGTATGTGGAATCTAATGAACAAACTGAGGTAACAAGGAAAATGGGGATAGACTCTTAGATGGAGAGCAGGATGATGGGTAAGCGGGGATGGGGAGGTTAAGGAGTAGATAGATGGATTGAGCAAAAATCCAAGTCATGGACATGGACCACAGTGTGGTGCTTGCTGGGGAGGGTAGTATAAAATGACTGAAATGCAACATAAAAAATACACTAAAGATTAAATGTAAAAAAAGAAAAAGAATAAAGAGGCAAAAAATAAAAGACACATGTTCTTTCTCTAAATTGAGATAGATTTCCTCTTTACAGTTGTATATTTAGTTGATAGTATGTTGTTCATTCTCTTGACTGCTTTGTAAAGATGCTCCAGTTATTTATAGGCATGTGTTTGGAGTTGTCTAACAATGGCCCTTTAATGACAAGGATCATATCATTTCTTTTCTTATTCATTCCACAAACTGCCTGGGCTAGTGCCTACCTAAAGCTCATCAGAGTAATTCATTTTTATGAAAGTCTAATGAAGGCCTTTTGTTTTCCTAAATGCATGAACTGACTCATGTCTTGGTATTTCCCATATTAATAGGAGACACAATTCACTGTGTTCCAATGTTATATAAATACAAGCTATTTGGGGAGAATAGTGCTTGTTCTTTAAAGTCATTTTACAAAGTGTAAAGATGACTTTGTTAAGCAGAGTGAGAGGAGCTGTTTTGTCAGTGATTGTAAAGGAACAAAGCCCTGCTGGTTCAGGCATCAGAAAAGCTGCCAAAGCTGAAAAGTACCTGGCTAGGTTTTAAAGGACAGGAATACAATACTTGTACTAAGACATGCTTTACAGAGTCCAATTCACAGCCAAGGAAAACAGCTTTTTTTGGAGCTTTTGGATGTCCATAAACAGCTAGATGAATGCAAGGAAGCCAAAACCAGGGATGAGTTGGGTATTTAAATGCTCAACTTGCTCAGCTGCTACAGTGTCCTCCCTGCACACCAATGTGCTAGCACAGAGAGAACCAAGAAACGCCTTATGTGTTTGTAATTTATGGAAAATCTACATGTGGAGGACAGATAGAGAGCACTAATGAAATTTCATTAGTGCTATAGGCTTTGAAAAAATATCTGGCTCAGTTTCTCAACATGATCACAAAACCTGATACTAGAGAGAGAGAGGGAGGACAGTCCAGTAGTGACCCTCAGATAATGCCTTGTGGTCACTCAAGTCCTAGGTGACAATTGCCCGTTGATAAGCCAGTTCAAGTGTTTTCTTAGCCAAGACACTTCAGAAACCTTGCCAAGAGAAAAGGGCATGCAGCAGTAAGTTGTAAAGTGATAAAAGGCAGACATGGGCGGAAAATATTTTATCAAGAAAGATAAAATGAAGAAATTATATGAATATGATAACAGCACAACAAAGAATATTTTACAGAAAAACTTTTGTAATGTTGCCAACTTCTAAGGCAAAATGAATGAAGAGCAAACGGGTTGTATTTCAAACACATACCATTTCAGTGAGCAACAGTCACATTTTGCTGTCTGAGTCACATTTTTTTGACTGATGCAACAGAATTAGCAAAATACAGAGAGAAACATAGGATTCATATTTTTTAAACTTCAAATTTAGAATGGATTTTGTGGTTAATTGTTCCAGAAAAAAGTTTTTGAAATGTTTTGAATGTTGTTATGGCTCTGAGGAAGTACCACACTGTTTACAGGTAGGACAGAAACCTAAAGTTTCCTATGGTTTTTGGACTTTTAGGCAACCTTAGCACTTTTTTTAATGGAGAGATTTTAGGCTTTAATATTTCCATAATTATTAGATTTAAAGGCTCATAGTGATTAGAATACTGTAGTAAGTCTTCATGGATTATAAATTAGGAATGCCTTTTGTGATTCATAGAGTTCTTTCTACACATAATGAGCTAGTTCTACATTTAATTATTTCATTTGATTGAACTTCTGTTGGTGGAACCCCAGATTGCAGATAAGATTCATGAAATACGAGACATTGATTTTTCTCTAAATCTTTCTCATTTCCTAATTTCCATGCTTTTGTTCCTCAACTTGAGAACCTTCATTTTGTAGTATTGGGTTAGTGGTTATGACCTCAGCTTCTGGAGTCAAAATTCCAGAATTCAAATCCGTCTTGAGTCTCTTTTTGGTGTAGACCCTCAGGCGAGTAGTTATACCTACTGCCAAGCCCAACTTCCTTATCTCTCTAATGAGGATAAGGGTAGAAACTTTCTTTGTTTTTCTGAGGATTTTGGTGATAAATCACACAAAGTTCCTAGCAAAACACTTAGTGCATAAGAAGCACTTGGTGGTTATTAGTGTGCTTTGGATGGGGTGGATCTTAGCAGCTCCTTGAGGTACCTCCCACAGTGCTCTGCACCCTGCAGGTGCTCCATTCATACTTGTTGGCTATTTATTTGATTGATATCTTTTCACATGTTTCTTTTTATATGTAACTTTACTTCTTAAGCCATTCTGGTTTGGCTAGAGCCAGGATTGGGAGGGTGGTGCAAAAAGAGCTTGAATTACATTAGAAGTAGGAATAAAAATAGACTGAGCTCCACTAGAGGAGGCTGTGGAATGCCTGCCTGTCAGATTCCTTCCAACTGGAAGAGGCAGTAAGAGGTACCTACTTTCCTCTGAATGGCCGTTCAGTCTCTGTGCCCTAGAATCTCTACCTTTTTTGATTCCCTATGTAAATGTGGGGTCCTAATTATTTTCTAATTGCTGATGTTTGTGACCACTTTTTAAAATCATTCTTCCTGTTATGCATGATGTTGACCTGGCTGTTTTAAGGCTCATAATGCTGACAAGGTCACTCCCCTGCAGCAGATAATTTTCATTAATGCATATTGTCTCTCATTCCCTCAGGGTGCATTTTCTCCCTCATTTGGGACACTGTTTTAGCTTTGTGTCACTTGTGATGGGCTAGCGTGTGTTGAAGTAACCAATAACCCTCAACTGTCAGAAGCTTACACTAAAAAAGTTGCAACTCTTGCACACATTATATATTGGTCCCGGGTCACCTGAGGTCTCTGCCCCACAGCATGACTTCCTCCCTCCAAAACACCAGCTTAGAACATCGGCCAGAACTACAGAACAGGGGGAATATAACTTGGTGCTATACACAGCTTATTAAAGCTCCTGCTCACAAACAACACTATATTGCACAGGTGGCAGACATGAGGCCCGTGGGCTGAATCCGGCCCTCCACCTTGTTTTATCCAGCCTGGCACCTTGTTTCTACCCGGTGGCAGTGCCAAGCTCTCGCTTGACTGTTAAGGAGGAGTTACATTTACACAGTCCTAAATTATTCAGTCCTTTGAAGGCAACTGTGAGGCTGATGTGGCCCCCAGTGAAAATGAGTTGGACACCCTTGCATATTGCTTCTGTTCACCTTTCACCGGTCAAAGCAAGTCAAAAGGCCAAATTTGACTTCAACATCATGGGGAATTCAAGTCCTCCTGCTGGAAGAGAAACTAGGTATTGGTGAAGAGAGGTGCATTCTACAACTGAAGCTAAAATATGACCACTGTTTTTCTCTTTTATACTCTCTCTATTATTTGGTAAAGAAACCCAGCCCAGGTCAATAGCCATCAGCTCTAATTTGCATTTTTTCTGGGAGGCCTTTAAATACTGGTGTACATGTATGGCCCTTAGTTGCTCACCTATGACTTCCAACTTGACCTATGCTAGCTCTCATGGTCATTGTGCAAACTACACTCTTTTGGGGTCTGCCTACAAACACACTTTAATTACATGGGATGTATACAACTATGCCTTCTTTCCCTTTTAATTAACAATAACAACAATGTTAACAGCGAACACCAGTTAAGTGCCATGCACTACTCCAAGTGCTTTATATGAACTAACACATTTAATCTTCACAACATTCTTATGAGGGTAGCTACAATTATTATCACCGTTTTACAGAGTTGAGTCACAGAAAGGTCGAGTAAACTGCTCAAGGTAATATTTGGCTAGAAGGTAATAATGTCACCGATATTTGAGCCCTGTGGAGTCAGGGTCCAGAGAGTGCAGGCTTACCCATTTTGCTATGCTGTCTCTTAAAGAGAATGGTTTAAGTGAACTGCCTAGCACCATGGCTGGGATATACATCAAGTTCCCCAGTACATGACCATTGCTTCCACGGATGCTGAAATTGGCTAGCTTAACCTCTCTCTCCAAAAGATTGGGATGTATTTTTCACATAATAACTCTTCAGTCTTCACAGAATTACTGTAAGGTAGGTATAAGCAAGAGAGTGCTACTGCTATTTAATAGGCGATAACTCAAAAACAGTGGTTATGCGTTGTAGGCTTGTGTATTCTCCCTCTACTATTGATCTGCTGACATTATGTCATATCCAAAATGCAATGGGAACTTTACCCAGAAAAGATACAGTTCAATGTGAGCGTGCTTACCTCATTGTGTTCTTTCTCTGGCTATACAGAAATATGAAGCTAATTTCTATGTGATATTATATTTTCATCTCATGCTTTATATGCAACCTCTATCCATGTTAATGGGAATTTTTTTGTGCTTACTCTAGGGAAAATTGATTCCAATTATAGAGTATAATTTATTCCAACTCCTTGATGGAATAATTTATACTCTTGAGATACTCTTGAAATGTGTAACCGATAGGGATCTCTATTTATACACAAGTTTTTACACATCTTTCAATTAAGTAAGAAATCCAAGAGCAAAACCCATCACTCAAGGAAAGCATATGTGTTTGTAACACTCCCGAGAGGTTTTTTTGGTCCATAAACCAATAAATGGATTACACTTACCAGGCAAAATTCTTCTTGTAGTTCCCATGTGGAGCTCCTATTGACTTACCTGTGAGGCAGCTCACAGGGGATGGGAGGTACTTTAGGCTGCAAAGAGAGAAATGGTTATTTTTTCACATAATCAATTTTAAAGCCCTAATATTGATTGTTATAAAAATATATTTATCAGGATACAACCTATTACATGTTTAAATACACATTTATTTGTTTATAGCTACTATAGAAAATAGGTCTTTTAGCAAGGAAAAGTGAGTGTACTTTTAATAAAGGGCAGCATGTTTATATGTCTTCATATGCATGAATGAAAGAATAGGACAAGTTCACCGTGTGGATTTTATTTAGCTGTCAGATAAGCATATCTTTAATGTGAGATCAGAGACACTATAACATTTTTTACCTCAACATTTCTGGAATTTCATGAAAATCTATAATGAAAGTTTCTTATACCCTGCATTGCAATTTATAATTTTTACTTAAATCATATTATTTATAATAAAAATTACCTATGAGAAAGGTGGTGCTAATATAGATCCCAGTCTATTTAACAATTTTTTGAGGTGGCTGCCCTGTAGTAAGGTGGTTTAAAAACCTATTATTACCATGTTTTGTAGTGATTTTTTGTAATATTTGGGGAGAAAAGAAAAACATCCATTGTAAAGAGTCACTGTTTGATAGAGAGATTTAGGAATTTTATAGCTCTCTAATGTTCAGAATAATCAAACATATTTTTGAGAGTTTCAAACCTACAAAGTGACTTGCAAGCATGTGAGATTGTTACTGGATACCAATGTGTTTTGAGTGTGACCCAAATATTTCTTACAAGTCTTGCAGACCCAACAACACAAGATGCCAGCCACCAACTCAGTTTCTGATTAAAAAACTGTTGTTTCTAATTCAAGACTTTGCAAAACAAGTAATAGCATTTGTGACATTAAAAGAACACTTTTAAATTTTGAAATAATTTATATTTTCTAGTATGGAAACATTTCCAGGTTTCTGAAGGAACAGCAAACCTCATGTCATGAGTGGTAAATATTTGGATAAGTATATATAGCACTTTTTTTTTATATGAAGCTATTTAACATATGAGTAGCAGTGACTTTAGGTACTACATATCAAATTAAAAAAATCTTTGTTTCTTGAATATGACAAATTGAATATGTAAAGCCAAATATAACCCTCCGGGCCATTTTCCGTGCTGCTCAGTGAAGTCAGCAGGGCGTGTGTGGTTGCGGCTCATAGTTGTGCTCAGATAATTTGTTCGGACTTCTCCGTCTCCTCGGTTGATTATTTTTTTCTGAGCGAATCCTTATTGTTGAAAAACTCAGTGAATTCTTTTGTCATCTGCTCTTTTAATGTTAACAGATGTTTTTGGCCTTTGCTAAAGACACTAAAACTGGGGACATAACCCACAGTGACTATCCACAGACAGGTGAGCCTGACACAGACATGGCAGGACGCACGCCACGGTGGCAAACCGTCCCATCGTCTCTTTCTTTCCAGGCCCTAGCAATGTGTTGCATGTCCGCTTGCGCTAATAAAGCTGAGGAGCTCTGGAGTTTCTTTCCTGCCCACAGCCCACCCTGTTGCCTTCTCTCCTAAGGCTTTCATTTGGACTTTTAATGGAACGTCCAGGTGATATTTCTGTGACTCTTGAGAGGAGCAGAACACAGGAATCCACTACCCTGAAATCTTCTTTTCCAATAGCATTTGATTTCTTTATCTCTGCATTAGAGAAGCACTTCAGCAAGCTGACCTGAAAAACTTCAGTGGAGATGAAGTGGTGTGAACGCACACATGTACTCCTTTGGTCAGTTTAACCCAGTTGAATGCCACCAAACCTCTTGTAATAAGAAATGTCAACTTCCTGTAATAAGAAATACAAACTTCTTGTAATAAGAAGTTTGTTACATTTGTCCTTGAAAAAGAGACCAGGAAAAGATACTCTTTTAACTATATATTTTGGATGTTAACCAGTGGCCTCTTAAATTATGAGAAGCCAAGTGCTATGAATTTCATTGTGTTATAATAGGGTATCAGGTGTAGGCTTATGCTAAAAAATTAGCTGTTAAAATGATTTTAATATATGGAGAAATAAGACAATAATTCTAGTTGCATATCTTTAGATTCAAAAATATTTTTGTAAACAACAACAATTTTCATTTAAATATATTTAATAAGTATTACCCAAGTGCTACAACAATAAATCTTCATAGCGACATTCATCCAGTTTCTTGTCTAAGGTCACACAAATAGTGATAAAGGCAGGGCTTGGGATCTCAATTTTGTGACCTTTGGTCATGTATTCTTCCCATCTCAGCTTGAAACAAGCTGCAGTGTGGCTAAAAGACAAGAAACCATTTCCAGGGACCAGAACTGACTACTTTATTATTAATAAGATTTAACCCATATAAGCCAATCAGCATATACAAGAAGGGCTTGAGATAACTAGTTCAGTCATCAAAGTACAAAGAAATGATGGTCCAAGAAAGACTAGGTGTTTAATAAGCTTTCATTGAAGGAGAAAGAGTAACTGAAGTGCTCTGGTTACTGGTCTTGAAATCAGCTAGGTTTCCTCTCAAGTCCTGGTTTGCTACTTAAGAATTTTGAGATGTGAGTGAATTATTAATTTCTGCTAAATTTCACTTTCTTCATCTGTAAAGTAGAATAGAGTGGTGAGGAGGATTACATGAGATGGTGCTTAGAATTATGTCTGACCATAGTAAACACTTACTATATACTGTTATTGATGTCATTTTAAATTATTTTTGCCATTATATCAACTTGCAATTACATTGAAACAGAAAATGAATGACCCACACAGATGTATACTTGAAAACCTCTTATTAGATATATATGATCAGAATTCACATCCTAAAATATACAGGTACTAATTGATAATACTCATTTTATTTGAAACAAATATTTATGTAGCACTTAATATGTGCCAAGTACTATTCTAACTTCTTTACAAATATTAATTTGCTATTATCTTCACAACAACTTTATGAAGTAGATGCTGCCATCCTTTTTATTTCAAGGTGGGTAAACTGAGGAATGGAGAGGCTGGTAGGTGAGCCAGAATTCAAAATGTGGATGGCATGGTTAGAGTCTCTGTGGGTGTGACTGCCACCTGCCCTGCCTTGAGTGGCAGGGTCGGCTCGCAGTGTGGCACGGTCATGCTTAGCTGTGGGCACGTGACCTTCCAAACAAGAAGAAGTTGGATTTAAATGCCAATGTAGAAATAGAACACTAATTACATAAATATCTTTGAAGCAGTAGTGTAAACAATCTACTATTTCAAAAGAAAAATAGCACAGTGGAAAAACTGTGTCTATTGAGACAATATAAAATAAATCGTTAGAAGAAGTGCTTAGAGGCAGAATGTATATGAACATAATGTATATTCTGTGTATAAATATTTACAAACTTTTCCTATTTGTTGGCTCCACTCTTGTGACATCACCTGCAAATCTGAGAGGATTTAACATATGGCTAAAATAACTTTTGAATATTTTATCTTTAGTCTCTAGTATAATTTTAACAAATGACTGATTTCCATATGCAATTATTATGACAATAAAACAACATAGGATATTTTTTCTAAGGTAAAATATGTGCAAGTATGATAAATACAGAAATATAGATTTTTTGCAGGCCTCTTACATTTAGTTATACATCTCTTTTGCATTCTATTAAATGTTTCTAGTTATTGCTTGGCAATAAAGTATGTTATTGAGAATGATAATCAAGTTTATATTTGTACAATAATTCAGTTAGAAATCTTTTCATGTGATTTAGACAATTAGTTTAAGTTTCCAGAGTAGAAATCTTTCTCTATATGAATTAGTAGTTTGTTACTTTATGTTTTAATTTAGACTAAGTAGAAATAGCTTAGTTTTAAAAATGAAATCTTGTTATCTGTGAATGTACTGAAAAATGCTACTGAAGAATTTCTCATTACTTTGCTAGCGATATACATGCAGGCACATGTGATGGGTCACTGCATATAGATGTTGTGTCCTAACTTACTCTGTTGTCGCTGGATATAAGGAATTGACAATTCTAGCTAAGAGTTCAACTTTATTGCAGATGATCCAGTAGTTACTGTTTATAAATGTCAATTGTTAACTTGTAAGAAACAGAAAAAATTGCCCCTATTTACTGAATGAAGGCTGATAGTAAGCCTTGTTCACATTTCCAAGTTTTTATCACTAACTTACTATCATTTTTCTGTCCAAGCAAATGAATCATTTTAAATAGAAGCAAACTGATCCTCCCATTAGCAAGTCTAAATCTGTAAGGCAACATCTATTTTCAGAATCTTTGTAGCTATAAAGGGATCTTTACAGTTTGCAGTGCTTTGCCTTGTCCCAAAATGACAGCATTCTGTTACAAATAGATTATTTGAGCCTTGGTGCCAGCGTCTCTATTGTGGAACCTTTGGTTGGGAAAGCCGACAGCTGGGAGGAGTTCAGTGTTTTGAAGGTTACGATCACAGCAGTTTCATAAGTGCTTTATTTCAGTTCTGTTCTGGCTGCAGAAGGGACAGGTGCGGTCTGGTTCTGATTTCACTGGTCTTAATTTCTTTATCTGACCTGGTAGTTAATCAAGGGCATGGGAGAAAGAGAACAAGGGAGAGATAGATGGGTGGGAGAAGGGAGTGGGGGCTATAGCTGTTGGGGGAGGGGCGCTTGCATCTGTGAGACGCGCTGTGTGTGTGTGTGTGTGTGTGTGTGTGTGTGTGTGTGTGTGTGTAGTGCTAAGCATCTGACTTTTCTCGTCCAGGAACTGGCAGGACTGCCTATCATCCCGCACTTCTGTGTGTACGAATGCTGCCTTGTGCAAATGGATTTCTGAGTGTTAACCATCATGTTCTTCTTTTCCAAAGGGTCTTCTGTAGGATTTCATTTGCAGAGCACAGAGGGCAATATCTAGGGTAATTCCAGGGCTTAGTGGCTGTGATCTTTTGTCAACTCTCCTTGTGAGAGAAATTAAACTTGGTCTGAGTACCCATAATCTCAGGGAGTGCAGCGCCATTCCTGGGCAATGGATGGGAAATAATACACCCGACAAGTATTCAAGAGAGGGAAAAATGAGATGTCATAATATGATGAGAATATATTCATAAATCTTCCAATTTCTTAGCAACAGAGAATTCCCACTTCAGTAAAAGGTTTTAAGTAGATTTATCAAGTCTTCAAGAAAAATATTCTTACTTTTATGAGATTTGACTCTCTATGCTTAAATGACATGTATTTAAAAGGAGAACAGCTTTGAGAAAGGAGAAAAATTACTGAACAGGTGGGGTTAATATAACACTAGCCACTGGTCTTTTGATGGAATACTGGATAATGCCTACGACATGCAGTGAAAAAGTGAGAACAAATACAAGTACCAAATTATACCTCTGAATACACTGAAGGAATATACTGATCTATTTCATGCTTTCTAAAAGAGTAGCCCAGTTTCATAGCTTTTTATAATTGTCAAGCAATTTCATTTCATTTCAGTACAATCAAGCAACAACAGTTTCACTCAAGGCATTTGTCAGAAATATAGCTTTCATAATCATAGTGTGTCTATAGACAGATTTTCTACAGGATGTCCCGAGCGTGACTGAGAAGTGCATGCTGGGATACAAGCACACGAGACTACATCTGTGCATATCACCCTGTGTGTTTTTGACCTCTGAGAGCCAAACAGGTATGTTAAGATAGGGACAACTTTACTCATGGTTAGTAGTTAATAAATATTTTTATATATTTTTGTGTGTGTGTTGAGTTCAGAAATTTCTAAATCTACTTGTTGCTGATCAGACCAAGGTGTGATATGGGGAATGTTTTCAGGGGGTGGAAAACTTGGACTTCTCTGAGTTTGAATATCTGAGCATTGAACCAATGTTTGGACATCCTTTAAAGTGGAAAGTCCATCGGAGCTACTTTCCATGCCAACATGTTTTACCCTTGACCTTGCAGATAAACTGGTTCTGAAACCAGTCTCAAGACTTAGGTTGTAACTGTGATTGTGATCTCATTGGTATCGTATTAAGATGCTGCATGTTCTCTAAGAAGATCATGCTTCTTTGGGAAAGTACAAGTACTTGGCATGTTTGAGGAAAGAAGGCAAATCTGTGGCTGTTAGACTAAATTCAGATTAAGGAGCAAAACTTCTGAGCAAAATTTTCAGTATTAATTTCATATTTTAAATCATCTACTAAGGTTTGGTGATTAGATATTACCATATTTTTGGACTATAAATTTCCAAATTGGGGAGGAAAATGGGGTTACATCTTATAGTCCAAATGTAGCTTACCTGGCTCACTGGGGGTGGGGGGGAGCTATGTTATTTATGTTATTAAATATTTTACCACATTTTTTGCTTCAAATTTTTTTTTCCTATTTTCTTCCTCTAAAACCCAGGTGCGTTATGGTCGGGTACATCTTACAGTCCAAAAAATTCAGTATATAGTATGCTGATCCCTAAAAGTACATTTTAGAATAAAAATACTTATATACTTATAATTAATTTTTATATTTTGAATGAGACTTAAAAATGCTAGTTATCATGCACCAAAGTCTTGTTTTAGGAAATATAAATGTGGCCTTTTCTCTGCAGGCTTAAACCGAAGTAAGTTACCCCTGACAGTGAAAACAGAAATAATTCTATAAAATCAGGAATAATTTGCAGCCAACAACTCTAAAATGACCACAAAGGTGGTTACCTCAGATAACAATGAAGTATGGCAGAGAGAGTGAAAGAATAAAATATATGCAATGCTAAAAATTAATTTAGACTTTTAAGAAAATTAGACTTTTAAGAAAAAATTTCATATACATTTTGAGTTTGTTTGTTGTTAAGTTTTGAATTATGAAAAACTTCAAATGTAGATATAATAGTATAACAAATTGCCAGGTACCCATCACTGAATTCCATAGAAAATTTCTTCTATGTATATACACTTGTTTTGTTTAAACTGTAAGCCTCTGTCAGCCCAGTCAGCCCAGGAGGGTGGCTGTCCACAAGCCTAGCAGACACTGGTCTCTTTCATCTCTGTGACCCCTCAACATCCAGCAGCAGCTACTGCACAAACCAGAAAATAAAACAAGCATTTTGGGAATCATTGTTACTAAAAAGAAGACATACATTTTTTCTTCATGAATTAACATAGCCCCAAATTATGGGCAAGGTATGTTTGGACAAGGTAAGTTGCAGGCCTGGTATTTTTAGGAAGGGGACAGTAGTTTACTCTGAGCACTGTGTAGTATTACCACTGGCTTTTCATGCCCTACGTCCTCTTCTCCCACCTGAAGCAGCATCTCTCTTATTTAATAATCATCAGGGCAGAATGTTACATGTGGGGTTTGGAAGAATGACAGATTTCCCAAGGGTGCTCTGCTTATGGCATTTTGGAATGCTGATATTTGTAAATGGATCTGATAACTCATATTTCTCTGTGTTTTCTGGCATGGTTATGGTGGGCAAAGCGCTTTAATTTCATAGAATGCCCAAACATCATGGAACAACTCAGCTCTTCTTCATCTCCAATCTCCCATCACGGTATGGGAGATGGAGAATATCAAGAGACAGAGATCAACTCCCCAGTTTCCTAAGTTAACTGTATATTCCAAAGAAACATGTTATGTGAACTTCTTATTTTAAACCTTATTTGATGTTTGAATCCTCTCAATGTCTTCAAAGAAAAAAATTTTCTCCTAAGTATTTTCTGTTTGATTGGAATTTGTTTTCTTCTTCCATGTTATCAGGAATCTATTAATATTTATGTGCTATATTGTGACTCTACCCACCATGCTTTTGTCTGGTGAAGTTTGGAAAGGATGCTGAGCTCATGGAAGTGTGGTGCTGGAAAACAAAAGGAGAAAATAATTAAAAAATTAAAAGAGAAAAATTTAAAAATTAGATTTTTAAGATTAAATCTTTCATATACATTTTGCATTTGTTTGCTGTTAAGTTTTGAATTATGAGAAACGTCAAATGTACACAGAATAGTATAACAAATTGTCAGGTACCATCACTGAACTCACATGAATTGAAAAAGATTTTCAATTCATGGCTGATCTTGTAACATTTATTACCCTCCCTTTTACCCACATATCACTTTGAAGCAAATCTTAGACATCATTATATTTCATCTGCAAATGTTTTACAAATTATTCCTAAAAGATAAATATCTTTTAAAAACATAGCCACAATATCATTATCATACCTAAACATTAGCAATAATTTCTTAATATGGTTAAATACTTAAGCATTGTTTACATTCCCAATTGTCTCATAAAAAACATAATGTTTTAGTTTGTTTTTTGAATTGGGGTTACAAACTGTCCATATATAAAAATTAGTTAATATTTCTTTTAAGCACTTAACACTTTTAACACTTAAGCAAAACTTTCTTTTTCATTTTATTCTCTCTTTCCCTCTATGCAACTTATTTGTTCAAGAAACTACGTGTTTTTTTCCTTACTTATTACATCCCTGGAGTGTCTTTGAACATGTTCTTCTCTCCTAAGTGTTTTGAGTCAGATTAAGATTTTATCTTTAAGCTATTTCACTTGTTTTATTATATGCCTATGTATAAACATAGGACACCAGTGTAGTTGTTAAGTGAATCATTTAAGATAGTTTAAAATCCTTAACCTTCTTATTTTAATACCAGTGTTTCTCAAAGAGTGGCCTCTGGGTCAGAATTAGCAGCATCACCTGAGAGATTGTTAGATATTCAGATTCTCAGGCCCTGCCCCAGACCTACCCACTCAGACGCTATGGGAGTGGGATCTAGCAGTTTGTTTTAAATAGCCATCCAGGTGGTTGTGATGAAAATTATAAATCACTAGCACTCATTTGTTGGCTGGTTGTATTTTTTAGAATTCAAAAAGTTTGGGTACTTATAATGAAACAATTGGGTAAGTTATTCCTTGAATAAATAGCCAAATAAGTTATTATTTTTGTTAATAATATTATTGTTTTGCTAAATAAAGTGTGTTCCTTCTAATACTTCCTTCTTTAATCCAATATATGGCCCTAATACTTCAATTTCCCCAGTGAAAAGAAGAAATCAAGCAAATAGAGACTGAATGCACAGTATAATGCATACAGTCAATAATATTGTACTATAATTATGCAATGTGATAAGTATTGTTACAATGGCAGTCATATTACAATATATAAATGTATCAAGTCACATGCTGTACACCTTAAATTTACATAATGTTAAACGTTAAACTTATTCAATTAAATATAAAAAGAAATCCAGTAGAGGATTGACATTATTAATTTTCCAGCGTTCTGTTAAATTTGCCAGCACCCTGTTTAATCTGACTGATGCTGTTAACTCTCACTCTGCTCCCTTTCACCGTCAGGACCCGACTTCACACATAACTCCCCATTGTTCCTGGAGCAAATCCAAGGTTCTTACTCTGCACTTCAAAGACCCACACCCTTGTGTCTCAGTTCCATCCACGCTTAGATGTAACATTTCAACCGTCTGCTCTATTTAATTTTTATTGGCTTCTCCTTAGAAAAGCTTCCTTAAAAAGTTTCTGTTGCCTAAGTACCCAAGAATTTATATATCCCATTATATCCCACATCTGGTCTTTTAAAAAGTCTTCTTAGATTAACCATGTAATCTGAAAGTAGAGCTGATTCTTGACTAACACAGTATTTTCTAGAAGCTTCATAGTCCTGGACATACACTAGTGTCATTTCATGAATTCATAGACCAGAGGCAGCAGTGTAAAGATTCAAGGCATGGACCCATGGATTTGAATCTTCTCCTGGCTACTGACTACCTGTTAGCCTAACTTTCTTCATCTGGAGCACAGCGAAAATAATAATACAGACCTCACTGGATTGTTATGAGGCTTAAATAATTAAGTACATGTAATATGCTGTGAAGAGTGCATAGAAAATCATTATTCTTCATTCTCTCTTTATTTTATTTGATCACATAATTCCTGGGTAATTCTCACAGGTTTGAAATTATGCCATTGGATTTCTGTTAAAATGGCATTTTTGAATTCAGTGCCACCTGCAATCAGGTGCTTCTTGAATTTAGCGCTATTCAAAATGCAAATTCTTAAAATGCAATGGCAGAAAAACATAAGGCAGAGTGATGTACGGAATCTACATAAAAACTTTGTAATCATGTATCAAAGGAAAAGAAAACCTTGTAACTAGCATATACTATGGAATGTAATGTAAAGTAGCGTAATGTAATGAAATGAAATGAAATGTAACACAGACTTTTACTAGGCTCTTTTGTATGGTAAAAACAGGTAGTTTACAAAAGTGTACCTCCATTCTCTAGTTAGTCTGCTTTGGGTACCAGAGGAAATCAGTGACCTATTCTATCATCACTTGCAAATCATAACAATTACTTGTGTTGAAAGGTTTCAAAGCTTAACTAGTAGTTAACAAAGAAAGCTTGAAAACGGAGACAAAGTGTTAATGGTCATATGAAGGTAAATCTGAAGGCACACTGACAGGTACAATGATTACTTTTGGCAGTATGGTTTTAGTGGGCCAAATACTGTAATTGGTTTTACTACTTGGTGTTTGCTACACTATGATACAAATAAACTAATTTTGAAATGTATGTAATTTATAATATATGACATTATTTCCCATATGACTGATATTGGTCACATTATCAAACATGCCAATAGACTAATTCTAAGGTTGTCACTTTTGTAATTTACAGAAAGGTATTTAACTCCTTTGTGGCTTTCAGAGCAAATATTTTTTGTAGGATTTTGTTAATTTATATTTTGCATGCTTGCCACTCATTTCCCTAAAATGCTGCTATGTACATGCAGGTGAATTATTTGCACAGCTCCTGAGGGGATCCCGTGGTTCTCTTCTGACCCAGAGTTAGAACCTGTCTTCCCATCTGAGGGGTGAAGTCAGCACCCGGGACCACAACCCACAGCTGTATGCAGATTCTGTAACTTTAGTTGCCCTTCAAAGAGCATTTGGGTGAAAAGACTTAAAGGGCCACAGGTTAGTTTTCTTTTTAGTGGCCTACAAAGGTGTGGGGAGGAAAGGAGTATTTCTGAAATACTTGCTTTGAAAATAATTACAAGAAAATGAGTCTTAAAAATTAGTTGAGGATCTTTCTTGGAGACAAAGATTAAGGTAGATAACAAGGGGACAAATTATAAGCCCCCTCGTTAACTTGAGGTTGTTAATGAGGATGAAATATGTTAGTGTTTATAAAGGGTTCAGCGCAAGGGTATTTGGGGTCTAGTGGACTGGTGGATACCCTTCTTCTCCCCTTTTAGACTCTCATTTCTCTTTGCCCTTCTTTTTATTCTCCAACTGCTCTCAGACTTGTGACTGGATTCCCATTGATGCCAGGGAGTGGGGTCTGTGTGCATTTGATAGCTGTTACACAGTAGTCTAATTACATATTTTTCTAAGTTTCAGGGACTCAAATTACAAGATTTTGTGATAATCTTATAATTTTGAATAGATGTGTAATCAATCTAGGAGTTATAGATAGACTGAAAATGAAAATTAAGTCACTTTGACATATGTGCATGTACATGCATGTATATGTAATGTACACACATGCATGCACATGCACACATGCACACAATGTGTGGAAGAGATTTTGAGCTGAAAACAAGCCATTGTCTGACAGGTGACCATGGGACAAACCATGAATTTATAAGATGGGAAAAAGGGAATGAGGATACAATAATAATACAAATGTAATTACAAAGTAATAAATGTTATTACTTTGCATTTAGTATTAATTGTTGGAGGAAAGAAGCCTTGTAGCATGGAGGGGAGAGTGTGTACATTTTAAAATTTTATGCCAGTTATAAAATAAACATATCTCATGCATTGAAATCTATAAAGTATAACATATTTATAGGAGCAGGTCACAGTCTTAGAGTAAATTCTATTTCCGATAGTTGTATTTTTATATCACCCAAAATACTTGTGAGAACCAATTAGTGTCCACAACTTGCCATGTTCCTGTTAAGTGAACCTGGCACAGGAACATTCAGCTAATCCTCTGGCAGCCTTGTGTGAAGTACTTTGGAAGCCTGGTACATCCTTGCTCCAACCTTATGGCATTTGAGCCAGCTCTGGCTACTGGCTATTGGCTCTTTATTGTGTGCTGGCAAATTTCTGGCACAAAACGAGTCTTGGGTATTAATGGGCAAGGGACATAAAATGACTTTTTGAGCTCTCCTTTAAGTCCTGATCTCTAGACCCTCAGAAAAAATTGTCCTCAACTTCATAAACACATGGACTAGGACTCCCTTAAACATGAAGTATTCAATTGTATCAAGTGCAAAAATACTATCATTAGAGTCAATGATAATAGTCAATACTATCAATAGAAATAAAATATTCTGCAACAAGAGACTGCTGATTAAGAGCAGAAGGCTGGGAACAGACTACCTGATTTGGAAGCAGATCAAACATCCTTTGGTTCACTTCTCTCTGTGCCCACATACCATGTTCACCATCTTTCGGGTGCTCAGGAACACTGGGATGCCTTCTCACAGCCTTTGGTAGTAGAGTTGTGGGGCAATCAACTAGTACCGCATGGGACCTTGCCACCCTTAAATGTCACATCATGAAGGGAGTGGGAGTGATGCAGGTGGTAGAAGGGGTGCCCCGCAGGAAGACAGGAGCACATATGGCTGCCTCTTTTGAAGCTGGGAAAGAAAGGGCAGCATAGAATGTGGGTCTGACAGGGTCAGGCAGGTCTGAGTTCAGGTCCAACTTCCCCACTCACTCTGTGCAGCCTTAATCGAGTTACTTGGCCTTCCCTATCTCAGTTTTCTCACCTGTGAAATGGTGATAACAGCAGCACTCACCTCAGAGGGCCATTATGAGGATTAAAGGAGATAATAAATGTACAGCATTTAGCACACCGCTTGGCTTATACATGATAAGCCTTTAATACATGTTAGCCAATAAATACTCCCTGCTCTTTGCTGCTGTCCTGGAAGTATTGATGCTGCCAACTGGTTCTTTCTAAAAAGTTTGTCTCTAAATAAAGGTAAAAGCCACATTGAATAAATCTGGAAGATGCCATATTCCCTGAGATTAGCAGTAAGTCATAGCTCTTGAGTATGTGAAATTGACTTTGTTGCATAAAATCTTTTGATGAAGAACAGATGAAACAGTAATAAATGCTACATTAATACTTATAAATTCACTTTTATTAGGCTTGCCAGATAAAAATACAAGACACCTAGTTAAATTTAAATTTTAGGTAAACAATGAATAATCTTTTAGCATAAGTAGGCACCAAATACTACAACAGAATTGTACTTATGCTACAAATGATGAAATTTATTTGTAATTCAAATTTAACTGGGTGGTTACTTCTTTGGTTCTCCGTGGTTAGGCTTCCAATTTAGAAATGCGCCTGTGACCTGTTCCTCACCCCTGCTTCACCTTCAGACTTCTGAGATGTCTGGGATTCCCACAGAGGAGAGTGACCAGCTGCTGATCGGACCCGTTGGAGCTGGGTAAGAAGTAGGAAGACCATGTATTATTCTGGAGTTCAAAGGAAGAAAAATAATGTTGGACTTTGGGATCCATTTTGGCCTAGAAAGAATGGCTGCTGTTCTTTCATCAATTTAATTGACCCAGCTGAGAATGATCTCCTACTAGTCACTTCCATTTGGATATCTGTGAGACTCTACCCAGGTTTCTACAGAAGACAAGTTTCAAAGGAAGAACATTTGTGTCTCATGCTACAAAAGCTATTTATAGGTGGCTTCTTTTGGATTATGCCAAAGTCAGCAATATATCAGCAGATGACATACTGTATACTGAGACAGATTTGGAAGAGAGCAGGGACAAGACTGAAACCATCAGTTCTGTTACCACTTGGGCCGTGTTCTAGATGCTGCTGTGTTCACGACTGAGATTGTAGGCATGAAGCTTTTGTATACAGCTGATGTCTCAAGACAAAAAGATAGATACTTAATGGAAGCTGAAATTCCCACTATTAAACTGATATTCTTGTCATTGAGTCTATTTATTTATATTCATGAGAAGCATGAAGAGTGAGAAGCAAGATTTTGTAATACGATTCATGATATAAACAGAGAGGGCAGATGTCTCATTCTTATTTTTGCTCTCAGAAGGTCTCAGGGGCTGCTCTTGATTTTAGGTGAGTACTGTCAGGATCACCCAGAACTCTACAATATTTCAATGAATTCTTTTTGGCCAAGTAGTATATGGCTGTGGACCAGACATACATAAATGCCATGAATGACAAAATCCACAAATGGATCAACTTCAGACACATTAGTAACCTTAAGAGCATGGATCATTTTGGTGAAGTTGATCCCAGCATTGCAACGGCCTCCCCAGCCAGGGTGCAAAGTGGCTTGTCCAGAGGGCTCTTTGAAAGCTGGTTCAATGACAAGAGGGATGGCGTCATTATGGCAGAGTACTGTGTAGAAAGGACACTTGCCAAGCATATCATATCTGAACCTGAAGAGATCACTACCATGCCTGGATTGAAGCTACCACTGAAAATGTCTGTTGATTACATTTTTTTTCTCTGCTCACACAGATTACCAGCAAACCAGTAAATCTATTCTTGCTTTGAAATCTCCTCACATGATTCTAGTCCATGGAGAACAGAATGAAGTGACCAGATTGAATGCAGCCCTGATTGGAGAATATGAAGATAATGATGTAGTTCACACAGAGGTTCATAATCCTGGGAATACAGAAGCAGTGATCTTGAAGTTCAGAGAAAAAAAAATAGCCAAGGTCATGGACTGTTAGCAGACAAAAAACCCAGAACAGGGCCAGCAGGTCTCAGGAAAACTTGTTAAAAGAAACTTTCATTATCACATACTTTCTCCTTGTGATCTCTCCAATTATACAGACTTGGCTATCAGTGCTGCGAAACAGACCCAGACCACTCTGTATGCTGGTCCTTTTACTTTCCTGTACCAGCTACAGAAATCAAAAGGTGATATAGAATTAGAAATCCAAGAAAAACCTGCTTTGAAAGTATTCAAAAATATTACTATAATACAGGAACCAGGAATGGCAGTCTCAGAATGGTTAGCAAACCCTTCCAATGATGTGTATGCAGGTACAGTAACAACTGTGATGTTAGAAGTTCAGTCAGACCTCAAAATAAGGAAAGATGCGGTCCAAAGGTCTCTAAAAAAATTAGAAATGCAGATTTGTAGCAGGAAGTTGGTGATCATGCTCCAGGACATATTTGGAAAAGAAGACTGTGTAAGTGTAAAGTATGGTTCTATTCTTAGTGTCACAGTGGACTGAAAAACTGCTAATATAAACCTGGAGACTCAAACTGTAGAGTGTGAGAGAAGTGAAGATGACCAATCTCTCCAATAAATGATGAAAGTGGCTGCGCAGACACTGTATGAGGCCCTCACGCCAGCTCTCTGGTTGTGTTGAAACTTTTTGTAATGCTTGAATTTACTTCTGTTACTAAAATGAAGTACATTAGTCTCTTTGTGGTAGCCTATTTACTTTTGACATGAAATGGCTTTTATTCCAAGAGTTTGAATACCATTAAATTACTAACTTGTCCATTACTTCAGAACTGCTGAATGAACTGTTATTTTAGAATTTATTGATTCCATTTCTAGGCATGTATGCTGCTCCCAATAACACCTTAAAAATCTGCTCACAGCAACTGAGAAGAATTTTAACTGAGTGCCCTGCATTTTAATTATCTCAATCTGGAAATTCTAACCTTTACATTCACTCATTTCTGATATGGTATTTAGCTTTGTTCTTTTTCTTATAGATACTTTTTCTCATAAATGGTAATTTATCAACTTTTTTTGTCTCAGTAATGTTAAATTGTGTATGAAGTATTAACATAATTTAGAATTTTATGAGATGAGAAAAATATATGAGATGCAAATAAAAGGCTAACTAAATCCAAGTTTTAGTTATATAACAGCACTTTTCATGTTTCAGATAAACTTGGTACTAATCTGATTATAATAGTGCAGCAGTTAGTAATGAATATAATGAGGAATAAATAATTATCCAGGGAAAATATGAATTCTTGCCAAACATGATGGTTTTGATATGTTAAGAGCACAAACCCAAGAAAACATACATTTTCTAAGTTTTGCATTTGTATTATTTTCTCTGCTAGTGTTATTCATGTATTTTGGGGGGTATATTAATAATATGATTATTAACATTTCTGTATTTAAGAATCTCTGTTATTATTTTTATTATTCAAATGGTACCAAAAATTTAGCCTGAACTCAACAAGTGTAAAGGCAAAAATTGCCATTATATTAAGTAGTTTTGGGGTTATCGTTATTCTGAAACCAATATGTTATAAACTAATACTTTGAAGTAGAAGAACGGTAGACTTTTACTTGCTGGAGATGCTTGCCTGCTGCTGTGAGATGATGCTAGATCAACACCTATTTGCATAATTTTTGGTGGTAGCACAAACTTTATACCAGGATCTAATTCTTGAAATTGAGACCTGTGTTTTCTTTTGGCTACTTTAGTTTTGTAAACAATCCACAGCTCCTTAAAATTAGAGAAAATCTGCAGAATTCCTGGCAGGAAAATTAAATTATGTTCTTTGAGTCCATAAATAGTTCAAACAAGACAATTTCATCGTCTTAAAGGCAGCTGTGGCTGTAAGGCCCATATGGCCATTGTAAGTAAGGTGGCATCAAAGATCATTACATCAGCACCTAAGTATTTGTTTTAGAAAATATGCATTAAACACCAACATTAGGTCCTCTATATCCAGAACTTTACAGTCTAGTGGGGGTGATGGACACATACAGAAAGGACAGAAACACTGATAAATAGGTGCTAGCGATTTTTAAATGTTCATAGGGGAGTAGTTAACGATGCTTAGAAACGTCAGCGAGAGTTACCCAGGGTGTCTGGTGGACGAACAAACTACTGACTGACAGGGAAGTAGAAATTTGCCAAACTGGACTGCAGGGTTTTGGGGAAATTGAGGCAAAACAAGTTTTACCGGCAGGCGGAAGAACATACGCCAAAGCATGGAAGCTTGAACTTACAGAGTACATTTGTGAAATTATAAATTAACTGATGTACATATTACATAAAAGAGAGTGATAGACAAGAAAACTGAAAGGGCCTTTTTATGCCACGCAAAGAAGGAAGTGAGGCAAGGAGCCTGGATGAAGTCTGAGCAGGAACATAACAATAACATCTGTGATTTAGACCGAAGCTGGCAGGTTTGTCAAAACAGTAAGACAGTGGGAGAGGCCTAGTGCAAAACTTAGAGGTCTTATTTTATATTTTAATAAATCTAATAAGTCTTGGCCAAATTGGCAGTAATAAAAAATAATGCTCATAGTAATAAAAATTCAATTCAATTTCTTCAGATGTGGCTCTTTATGATCACACTGTGCTGGATAGCACTTTACCTTTGTTTGATTTTTTTTTAAATTGAGATGTAACTCACATACAACATTATATCAATTTAAGCTTTAGCTTTTTAATATGTATAATTTCACTAATCTTTGCATCAATCCTGTGGCTCACATTATTATTATCACCATTTGCAGATGAGAAAACTTAGGTTTGGAAAAGTTAATAAACTTGCCTAGGTCACACAGCTACTTTAGTCAAAGCAATATGATCGCAGAGCCTGAACTCTGACTAACGTAGCTCACAGCTAGTTCCTCACTCGACTATTGTCTCCCAAGATGTCCCATGCCACAGCTGCCTGTGGGTGCACATGGGCTCCTTAAGGTCAATATCCCAAAAACATGTTGTTGTTTTCCCTGCCTGCTGCACAAGACCCTTAGATTGCACTTGGTTATTTATGGCCATCCCCAGACTGTCTCATGTGAAACCTGGAACTACCTCCTCATGTTCTTTCTGGGAATCCATCCATAGGTCACAATGCCCCAAACTTGTATGTATCACAGTTCAAGTTCTTGCTGGAATCACTACCTCATTATCACATACCAACTCCCAGGGGAAACTTGCCTGCCTTTGAATGAATATTCTGATCTGCTGGCTAAAACTATTGTGTTTTACATGTTTAGCTCTATTAAGATGTAGCTATTAGTTTATAGATTAAAATATAGAATTAAAATAACTCTCTCTTCATATTCCTTCTGTTGCTTTCCTATCTTCCCACCACCTTGAAAGAAGAAAAAGTCCCACTTAAATCATTGCAGGAGGTATTAGGAAGAATTATAGGGCATTTTTTACTAACTTGGAAATTTAAATCTCAAAAATGAGACTCAGAATAAGTTACTATTTTTTAAAATCTCAGACCTAAGAGCAGAAATACATTTTGAATTACTGTCATACTTCAGGTCTTAGTCCAAACATTATTTCATCAAAACAACCTTTAGTTTGGTCAATACTTTAGGTTTTAGCTCCCATCTTTCCTTTATAGAACCCATCTGCCTAAAATTATATAACGAATTGCCTAGTCTATGGTTCCATGCTTATTTCTTCTGATCAGATGGTAACTTTCTAAGGGCAAGAACATTTTTTGTTTCAGACACAATTGTTGCATCAGTCCTGAATACAGTGCATTACTCTGGCAGACTCTCCATAAATACTTATTGCGCACAGGGAAGAATGAGTGAGCAAACAAACTGATAAGGATGGTTTCTAGCCCTCTAACATTGCAGGTGCTTGATGGGTAGGAAAGATGATGACCTCTGGCATACCATTGCAGAAGAAGAGTGTTATACTCTGAAACATATGGGCTACGTCAGGTGTGATTATGGATCAGGATAGAATGTCCCATGATAACTAACCTGAAACAAGGCTTAAATCAATGTTTCAGTGTTTTCGAAATTCCTTGAATCAATAGCAGCAGGGGATTTCTCTTTGTTGGAAGGAAGCCTTTATTAACGTTCTTTTTTGCTTAATTGTTTCTATCAGACAGTTTCAACAAGTTCTGTACCAATTGCTTCTTGTGAGTGATTTGTAGAAAGAAGGCTTGCACCTTATCCTTAGTGATAACTCCAAATAGCTTTATAATACTCAGACTCTCACAGTGCCTAAAGAGCACAGTCCAGATTTCATAACTCCACCATGTGAAAATCCTTTAAATAACTGCATGTGATTTAAATATTATTTCTGGCATATCTGATGACTTCTGTCTCTGTTCGGAATCACCAATAGCCTTATTTGACATAACTGTGGATTTGAAAAGCCGAATCTGTAAGAATCCTGGGAACAATAAGTTCTATCAAAAAGGAATTTGAAATTCCCTATTCTTTTTGTACTGGAAATCAAACTTTTCGAACTGAATTCTAGAAAACAGTATTGAGGACCTACTCTGTGTCTGGGCTCTGGGCTATCTAAAGATGAGTTGAATGGTTTCTAATGTCAATGTTATTACTATGTATACATTTCCCATTGAAATGTGCCTTCTGCTATATTTACTCTTCCATTTCGTGATAGCTCTATGTTGTCCTGGTACAATATCTGATGCTTAAGAAGTCATGAAGCACTTGGCATACTTGGCAGGAGACCTAAAATAATATCATGGGCTCTTTTAGAAGAACCTCAAGAATTAATTTGTCTAAGGGTTACTAAAAGGTCAAAAGGAAAACCAGGAAGAGAACAAATGACATCTTTACTAGCATGTCATCATCACAATTCATTGTGCATGAAAAGTGTTTCTTTCAATTTATCAGGCTTCAGCCATACATACACCCTCCGTTATTTCAGACAGCTACAAGAATGATGCTGCATCTGTTCATTTCATGGAGTATTAGTCCGTCCAGAGGGAGTGGGCAGAGTCACTGCAAAGAAGTGAAACCAAAATCAATCAGTTTGGTTGCTCACTTGTCTTTTGCCTAATGAATGTTCTCCCCCTTACCCTAATTTCACCATCCATCATTTTTCCACGAAGGAATGGAGATTATAGTTAACTACCTGGGTCAAAACTATATATTTTTTCATGCCTCCCTTCTGGTCTGAAAGACACAGCCGAGGTGAAGGATTTTATTCAAAGAACACAGCCGCTGGCCTATCAAAGTTACGGTAGGAGCAGGGCGTCCCAGAGTCAGTGAAAGGAAACGTGGCTGACAGCGTGCTAACGCTGGAAACAGTAGCTCCAGGGTTGCAGCTACTTCTCATTTTGTTGTGTTGGATCAAGAGGAAACATGATGTTGATTTTGTTTGTAAGAGAAGTTGCCTTTGACTCCGCTGGGATCCCTCCAAGCGCTGAGATAGAACGAAAGCACTAAAGGAAGTGACAGTGATGAGTACAGCCTCAGCTGGCACAACTTCAAAACATTTCCAAGGGTAGTGTTCCAAAGAGATATTGCAGTGCGGCTCCAGTAAGTGCTGTACAAATAGAGTTAGAGCTGCTGTGCAGGAGGTGGGATAAGTTAGAGGAATGGAAAATGAACAAAAGCAATACCAACAACAGAACCCTCTGGTAAATAAGTTATTGCATGACACAGCTAAACTACAGAATAGTGAGCCAGCAAAACCTTCCCAATATGAAAAATCATTTCTGGAAAGGATCACAGAGGCCCGCAGATGGCTAGTTAGTGTTCCCTGGACACACTTCTGCTGAACGAGGGCTCCCTTCATTGTGAGGCAGCCAATCTGATTCTTGAACTATTTTTAATTGGTAAATAATTTTTCTTTTCATTAAAGAAAACTTCCCTTTCCATTTCTTTTTGATGGGTCCTAATTCTGTTCTTTGGAGCAACAGGTTAACCCAGCCTCCAGACACTAGCCCTTGACATTTCAAACAGTCAGCATGTCTCTCCTTAGTCTTCTCTTTGCCAAGATAAATATCATTGACTTCATCTTTTCTTGTATCACATTGTTTTGCTCTCTCTGCAAAGGTGGTTTTTAGAAAGTGAGCAGATGTGATTTTACAATATATGATAAACATTCCTGAAGAGGGGTACTATATTTTTATTATGTTAGCCTAAGTTTTCACTATTTAAAAAAATTATTGTCAGAATTTTAGACAAAGTGGAGCTTAGAGTCCAATAATCTTCAGTCTTTGTTCACATAAACTATATCCAAAGTAGAAGCCTAGCAGAAAATGCTTGAAGTTGATGTTTTAAAACTAAATGGAAGTTCTTACATTTATGTCTGTTAAATTCCATTTTTCTCATTTCTGTTGGGGAGATTTTAATTTTTTATCCTCACCTGAGGATAAAATCATACTTACTAATTTTAGAGAGAGAGGAAAGGAGGGAGAGAGGGAGGGAGGGAGGGAGAGAAACATCGATGTGAGGGAGAAACATTGATCAGTTGTCTCCTCCATGCACTCTGACCAGAGACCGAACCCGCAACCTAGGTATGTGTCCTGAGTGGAAATCAAACCAGTGACTTTTTGGTTTATGGGATGATGCTCCAACCAACTGAGCCTCACTGGCCAGGGCCTGTAGGGGAGATTTTGAATTTTGATTGTTGAAGAAATGAAGCAAAAATAATCTGCCATTTTTTCACTCCTTTCATTGTGCTAGATGCTTTAAGGATCAAACATAATGTAAGGCTCACAAGCACACAAAGAGGTATAATAATACATTTGACAAGTAGAAGCATACTTGTGCATTCCAGTTACCCAGAGAAAGGAGTCTGTGAAATTTCTAAAACAAGTTAATAGTGATACTTGAGTCGTAAAGTCCGCCTAGGAGTTTTCAGGAAGACAAAGGGTTGAGACTATTGTAACAGGTGCTCCAGTGTTGCAAATGTCCATATGTGAAAGGGAAGGGTCAAGAAAAATAAACACTGAAAAGTGTTTATTGGTGTTAACCAGTGAATTGGTAAATTTAAAAGCAGTTTCATGCAGTGGTGGTTGCAAAACTCAGTTTTTGATGTTATATCTGACCAGCAAGTAAGGAAAATAGAAAACTCTTTGGAAGAGTTTGGTTGTGAGGAAGACTGCACTTAGGGGAAGGGGCGGTGTTTTAACAGGGGAGCAACCTCAGTGAGTTTGTACGCTGATGCCAAAGAGACAGAGAGGAAGGTGGGTGTACAAGGGTCAGAAGATACATTTGATAAAGCAAGTATCATTAGCTTTTGCTGCACCACACATCACCCAAAAACTTTTTGGGTAAACTGGTTTCTTATTTCTCACAAATCTGTGGGTTGGCTGGGCAGTTCTTTTTTTAATGCTCACCGGAGAGTATGATTTTATTGATTTTAGAAAGAGAGGAAGGGAGAAAGAGAGGGAAAGAAATATTGATTGCTTGCCTCCCATAGGTGCCCGGACTGGTGATTGAACCCCAAATCATTTGGTATTTGGGGCTATGCACCAACAAATTAAGCCACACTGCCAGGGCTGGTGGGGCAGTTTCTTTGGTCTGGCCTGGCTAAGATGATCTCTGAGGTCAGCTGGTGGCTTGCCTGGGTTGCATGATTCAGGCTGGCCTTTTAGGTCTGTCACTTGGCTCAGTATCAGCTGGGGCACTGACTGGACTGTGTGCTTTCCATCCTCTTGTAGGCCAGCCTGGGATTATCCACATAATGTGCTCCTGGGATTCCCCAGAGCAGCAAGAAAAGGCAAACTTCAATGAACAAGCTCTTTCCAAATCTCAGTTTACACCATATTTGCTCTTGTTCCATTAGTCCTAGCATAGCCAAGCCCAGAATCACTGTGAAAGTGTGGATACTGGGAAGGAGGAATTGTTGGGGGCCATCACTGCAGCTATTTACCACAGCAGAGATGAGAGGTAGGACTCATGAGAGGCCTAGGCTTGGAGCAAAGGAGGGACTTAATGCAAGGACGGCTCTTGAGGTAGTTAACTCTGTAGGCAGGAGAGCATTGAGTTGGGGGAGTATATTGCTCATGGCTTCTTTTTCCTCTTTGAAGTGGGGGTTGTGTCATCTCCTGGATGCAATGGGAGTAAATGTATGAAAGCGGGGTTAAGAGAGTTACAAACTTTTAAAATGCTAGAAAAAAGACAGGGAGCAGACAAGAGACATGTAAAAAATGATTGCCATTAAATATTGGAAGTGTGTTTTAAGATTTAAAACCACAGAGTTGCTGTGGTATCCATTTAAAGGTTGTGTAGGTTTTTTTTCCATCTTTGCTCAATAACTTGATTATAGAAATGGAGAAAGTCTAGATTGGATGGACCTGAGTTTAGAATTTTATGAGGTGAGAGTTGTTGAGGTGAGGAACTATGGAGTCTTGGTATAAAGGGGTTGTAAATTAAATATAACGTTAAGAATTTTTGGTCCTGATAATTTCAAAGTGCAAGTGTTGTGGAATAAAGGGAAGTGAAAAGGGGAAATCTATGCTCAAAATAGGCTATTGGAGTTTATGCTTTCAGAGGTGAAGCAGTTCTGGATTGGTCCCAGAGTGGGTTTTACCTGGCTGAAAGTACGTTAATGAGGAATGTGGAACGTGGGAGGGTTTCTCGGGAACAGGAGGAAGGCTAAGAACCACTGGTTACAAAATGTGTCTCCTCTTTTTAGAGAGTATTTTGCAGACTCTCCTTCCTTTAGTGAAAAAGATGGAGCCAAAATAGGCATTGGGTAAGTCTTTTGTCTTTCTGTTTTCTGTAAACATTGAACACCCTTCCTAAACAGTTGCCATTAGCTTTACCTTTGGGTGGTTTCTCAGTTTTAAAAATGCTATTGATGACTGAATTCCCTCTAAGCCTCAGAGCATTCAGGTTTAAGACCTTGTTACACTCTTCCAGCAGAGCTAAGCTCCTCCTCTCACTCCATTGATCTCTGCTTTTGTGCTCTTACTTCCAGCCTTTACATGTCCTCTTGAAATCTGAGAACTCTTTCCTAATTTGATTGATTTCTCTAAATATCTTTTCATTTTTTTTTGCACATTTTGTCCATTGTTGGAGCCATACTGCCTTTGTTCCTGGTTCCTACCTATTTTTTTTATCTGAACTTAAAAAAATGGGAAAAGAAACATATGTGTTTGCAAATATAGGATAGATATCTGTGACTATTCCAACATTAAAATTATTTAATGAGTTTAGAGAAAACCACACAGTCAGCTTTTTCCTAATGTTTGTCCCAAGGCATAAATTGTGGAATCAAATAGATCTAAATTCAAATCCAGATTTACCATCAGTTATCTGAAAATTCATGAATAAGATATTTTTTTGAGTATGAACTCTCATTTACCAAATGGATGAAAGTGTAAAATTAGTTCTTGTGATAATAACCTGAAATTATGCATGTCTTCTATGCATAAAGACTGGTATAAAACAGACCCTTGGTAAATGTTTATTCTTAATCCTGTTCCTACTCCTGATAATTTATTTCTTGTTAGTCAGATATTAGTCCATAGATTCTGCTTTTCATATATGTAAAGCCATTTCAAGTTGAACTTGTCAATAAGACAAAGAAAAAAATTAGAAATCTTTAAAGTGCTAATAAATATGAAAGTAAAAAGGAATGAAATGTTGTTAATTTTTATCTTTAAATTGGTGTTTGAAAGTCTTACTTTAAGCATTACTACTACATTTAAAAGGATGTAAATCGGCTACATGGAATGGTAGGAAATGCCTGGAAGACCAACCAGCTAAAATAACTTCAAGAAATTGCCCTATCTTCTGAAATTTTCTGCACTTATTGAAGTTTAGACTTTGACTACTGAAAACTACTGTTGAAGTCACATATTAGTTAGGGGCAATATCATGCATTATTAGGAATTGGATTGTAATGATGAAAAAAAGGGCAATTTTTAAAAAGGAGGTAAGACATCACACAGATACATTTTGGATGGGGATAGAGGTAAAGGAAAAGTCAGAAGTATTTGATTATGTAAGTAGAAGTTCTAATGTCTAAATACTATTGCCATTATCTGTATTTCTTATTAAAATTTCAAGAGGTCTTAGAGTTTCTGACAACACATGCAGTTTTGAAGGCAAAGAAATAGAGTGTACTTTTGCAAGGTATCAGTGGCCCTGACCCTGCTCATGGTGCATAGTTAAGAGATCTCCCCCACTGGGGCTGAGGTCTGTGTGACATTCACTTCCAGCTCATGTGTCAACATTACTGCCTGTTGTCATAATAGACACAAAAGCCTTTCTCCTGTTTTGTGTGCAAACCTGATCTACAAGGGAGGACATGTGAGCTTGAAGAAGGCATTTCCTCCCTTTCGTTTCTGTGGTAAAACCACCCTTCTTGATGCTTATAAGATTATTTCAAATATCTGTCACTTTTTATGCTCCCAATTGGCTTATGGTAGTAGTTTGTATTTTAGATTAAGGATATACCTAATCATTAAAAATATGGAGCAGTTATCTATTGTAAGGTAGACTAAATTTAAAAATATTAAATATCTTTGGCCTCACTTCTCTCCTCTTCATGTCTAAATGTCTAAACTATTATTCATTTATTAAATGGAGGTTAGAGGAAACCTTACTTCAATAGTCGAGTATTTGCTTCTGCTAATTTTAATTTAAAAATAGGATGTGCAATTAAGGATCTTTAGACAATAAAACAGTGTCCTAACACAAGGATCTTTAGACCATCCTGCTTTTGGCAGAAACAAAGAGTAGAACTCTGCCATTAATTTGGAGACAGAGCACCTGAGTTGGAAGAAGCCTGCTCGGATTACCTTGGTTAAGTTACAACTTGATTTGTACCTTCCTTTCATGCAAATGAAAACAAAAACAAAACAAATCAAAATGACAATAACAAAAAGGCAGCTATTGGGATAACTGCATGAGGTCCATCACAACAGGCCTTGGAGCTGGCTTGAGAGTGATGGGGTGAGGCAACAAAACCACTAAATTTTGACTTCGCTTACTCAAAAGGTCTCACATACAATTTTTTGATATCTACAGAATAATTATTTTCATTCAGTTGCAAGGATATATTGATGGAATTCAGAGATCACGTATGTATTTATTAGTTTGGATGAGGTATGTCTGTAGTAAAGAGACCTAATAATAACTGTGGCTGAAAGGAGAGAGGCCTATTTGTTTTCCTTCCGTAGAGCAGTCTGCAGTGAGCATCCTCAAGGCAGTGTGCCGCTTTGGCCTACAGGGCCCTTTGGGAATTTGGGCTCTTACATCATGTTTTCCTGTCATTTCCTAGTGCCCTGCCATCTTCCGTGGCTGAGGCTGGATCACCATGAATTCCAACTGTGGAAAGGAAAGGGAAAGTGCAGGAGGTGCACTAATGGTCTAAAGGTCTTCTACAGATGTGGCAAATATCATTTTCTCTCACATTCGTTTGTAGAGAACTTAGTCACATGATCACATTTATTTGGAGGGAGGAAGGGGAATATGTAAGTAGAAAGGTGTCTCAATCTGTTTGGGCTGCTGTAACAAAATACCACAGATTGGATAGCTTAGAACCAGCAGAAATTAATTTCTCATCATTTTGGGGCCTGGGAAGTCCAGGATCATGGTGCTGGCGGACTGAGTGTTGGGGAGGGCTTCCTTGTTCATAGACAGGAAGTTTTCATTGTGTTTGCACATGGTGGAAGGGGTAAGGGGTCTCTTTTATAAAGGCACTAATCCCATTCATGGGAGTTCTTCTCTCATGACCAAATTACTTCCCAAAGACCCCACCTTCCAATACCATCACCTTGGGCATTAGGTTTCCAACATATGAATTTGGGGAGGACACAACCATTCAGACCATAGCAAAAGCCTTATTCAGCTACAACGCCTTCAATTACATGTATCAGAGAAAGACATGTTTTAGGGATTAGCTTATAGTCTATCACAGAACATGTTACCAGTCCTACAGTTTTCAAACATGTGTCCATTTCTAAACCATGCCATCTATATCACACTATGAATATATGTTTTAATTTCTATGAATTATTTTATAAACAATGCAATTATATTTTGGTGTTAGTGTGCATGTTAAAAGCGACAATTTGTGCTATTGAATGTTTAGAATATATCTCCAATGTTTAGAGTATATCTTGATTTTTATAACTCTAGTTTGGGTTTATTTACTTTTATAAGCTGGGAAATTTAAAAATGCATAAGGCTCAGATCTCTCCCAATGTCTGAAAGGTTTTACTCTGAAGATCAAAGCAGTGACTACAAATGCTCTTGTCTGTGACATGCCTCACAAAAGTAGGGTCTTCTGATTATTTTATCATGTGTTCCTGGTATGTTGATAGGCTGAAATTTTACAAATATCTCAAGCACTTTGCTGAGGGTATGCCATGGTGTGTCTCTGCGTGGTCAGGAGGATGCTGCTGAGGGCTGATGTGAGCTGGGGGATAGTTTTACTCAAGAGCACTTAGCCTACTTCATAATTTCTCTTCAAGTACCAACCTTGTTAGTCCCTCAAATTTCAAAATAAATGGCAGAAGATAATACTTTTATTGGAAACTGTTTGATCCATTCTAGGAATTTCACATCTGAACTGTCAAATTAGGTGAATCAGGGACAAACAATTGCAGCAAAATTATTAAGGATGAGAAGAAATGCGAGCCCAGGGCAGAATCAGTGGTTACGGGCTCAGACAGAGTATTGAATGGAATCTTGCCTCCACTACTTCCTTTCTGAGTGGCCTTGGAAGTGAATGTACCACTCATTTGCAAAATTGAGAAGGTAACAGTATTTTTCTCACTACACTGGTGAGATATTGCCTTACATTTATCAAATATTCAGTAAATGGAAACTACTGTTCAACTTTCTGAAATGAACAGCAATTACCACACCAATAACTGCACCTCTGATTTTGCCATCAGACAGTAGAGAAGTAGAAACTGTAAATATATACCTTTATAAACATGTCAGCTGATTGTTGACTCTGGTGATGATCATTTAAGTGGCCCATATTAAGTCCGATATCTTAATGGCTTTGAATCCTACTGACAGTTTTTTTTTTTATGTGCACCATGATTCTTCCTAATATTCAAGACCTGAATTTGCTGTTACCTTCTTATTCTAGAATATAGATGTGGATCTTGGTTAAAGTGATATTTTAATTGAATATTAGAAAACAACCAGAAGAAATGAAGATAATTTGAATATTATTCTGTAACAAATCTATTACTAATGTAGAAGGGTGTTGTGAATTAAGTAAGCTTTAAAATGAGCCTTGAAAAACTGGTAGAGTGTAGATAGATGGGGTCTAGAGTCAGAGGAGGGCATAGCATGTGAATTTGGTGTTTGTGGATATAGAGCTAGGTAAGCACACAGGTGATGAAGCACATGGTAGTCACAGAATGAATTCTTGGAGAGTTCATCTGGAGATAATTCGAATCTGGCGATAGATTATAGTAATAATGCAATTTAGAAATTTAGGCCGATGTATGAGGATAAAAAAAAGCTAAACTAGTACATATTTCTTGAGAAGGTTAGTTACATGAAGCAGGTAGTTTCCAGACCTCTTTAAACATTATACATTTTGTAAGACACATATAAGGAGAAGAAATTCAGGGATTAATATAAATTTGAAGGGAAAGATATGCCATTATCTTCTGTAGGTATTGGTTTTCTTACTTGGAAATCAATTTGCTGAAAATAAAATGTGCTTAAAAATATCTTGGGCAAGTGGAGTTTTCATGGAATCATATATATTTCCAAATAAGTCAGGATAGATGAAACGTATACACAGACATGCATTCTCAAGATTTTTTGGAACTTTTTCAGCATAAGGTTGAGACATATCTGCTGAAATAAATTGATGTTCCTACGTACAGTGACTTACTCATTGGGACCAACAAATTCATTTTCAAGTCTGGGCTGACCTTTATAACCTGCCCACTGAAAAGGAGATGGTGGTGCATCATTGTGCTCTTTTACACTAACAAGCACTGAGAAGCAGGGAAGATTTTCTTTTCTTGTTTTTCACTATGACACCCACCGATCAACACCTGGCACTCTGTGATATGCATGTGTCATAGATTACTGCTGATGAAAGATCCTGTGCTATCAGCCCAGCCCATGCTTTGCTATGTCAACCTACTGGCAAACTATAGTTGTTACTCCTATCGAATCAGTTAGTTGAAATGAAAACATCAATTCAAGATGATGCGTGCTTTCTGTTGTAAGAATACCATTTGGGGAGGTGACATGATCGTCACAATTTACATTTTAAATTTAATAGCCACTGTGGTGAAGGCATAGGAAGAGAAGGACAGGATAGAAAATTTTAATTTTATCAAGATGTAAGAATTGCTACTTGGCTTAAAACAAAATGAAATAAAACAAAACAAAAACAAAGCCAATGCTGAAATCTTCTAAATGAAGCAAGTCATATCTTTTAATGTGTGTGTATAGTTCTTGTTATTCTACTTACAGCACTGCCCAAATAAAACTAATTCTATGATCTCAAACCAGGGACTAATAATGAAATCAAATCAAATGACTTAAAAAAAAACTTACTGCTAATAAATCAGGAAAAAAAGACAGGGAAAAGGTAAATAGATAATTTGAAAGGATATGCTTTCATTTATTCTTTTTGTTCAATAATTATTTATGAAGTGAACATTGTGCTACATTCTGGTGATCAAAGGTAAAAGATAAGCCTTGACCTTGAGGATTTCTTAGTCTTGTAGAGGAAAAACAATAAAATATAAAACCATCTAAACTTTTTTGTGAATGTATAGAAAATTACTTGTTCTTATTGCACAGATTTTATATCCAATGTCAAATAATTTAGAATTTTGTCTTCTTTTTATTGTTTGATCTTATATTGAAACATTTAGGAAAACATCATAATTTTAATCAATAAATTATGAGAAGCTAAGGCAAAAAAATTATGTGAGTGGCATGTGCCATTTAAAATTTTAAGCCCTGGCTGGTGTAGCTTAGTGAATTGAGCACGGGCTGAGAACCAAAGCATCGCTGGTCCGATTCCCAGTCAGGGCACATGCCTGGGTTGCAGGCCACGTCACTAGTGGGGGGCATGCAAGAGGCAGCCACACATTGTAATTTCTTTCCCTCTCTTTCTCCTTCCTTTCCCCTCTCTCTAAAAATAAATAAATAAAACCTTTAAAAAATTAAAATAATGTTTAATGTGTGAAAGCTATTAAATTAATTTCTATGATTATTTGGTTTCCAAGTATCCCCATTAGAACAGAAAATCTGAGATTATTCTGATCTTGGAAATTAAGAATGAGGACAGTGCTTTGTTGTTGAAACTGAATACTTACCTTGGAGTCTGGCCCATAGTATTATATTTAAGTCTCTAATCAGTTATGTGTCAAATACCATTGTTTTCCACCTTCTTCCGGGATAAAGGCACTCTGATTTTGTTCCGACATCAGGCACAGTGCCTAGAGATGTGCCCAGTCCTGTGAGGGAGATCATGGTTGGTCTGCAACATCACAATAATCCCACTTCTCTTCACAGTGGATGGTCAAACTGATCATGCAGCCCCTACTTGATGATGCAATGTAAAGGAAAATGTGCTGGGGGTTTCCAAAAAAAATAAAACAAAATAAAATTCCACCCTGATTAGAATAGACACAGGAAAAGCTCCTCTTTTTCTCTTCTTGAACCTGTTGTGTGAACTTGCATACTAGAAGCTCAGGAAGCCATACTGTGATCATTATTAAAATAATGAAAAGATTTTAATTTAATGCAAATTTGATTCACTTTTAGGATTAATTATGATTTCAAATAAATTATCATGGAAATCTTTTCTTTATCTGATAGTTAAAACATGGTCTCCAGAAGTAGATTTTAAACCTCTGGTGTCTGGGATAAGCTAGTTAAACTCTTATTAGTAAACTGGGGAGAATAGTATTCTACAGTGAAGTTCTGTGGATCTAATATAACAATATCGCTCACGTAAAAAGGACATAGGTTTTACAGGTAATGTCACCAGTGTGCCATGTTTGTTCTTTTTCCTGAAATAAAATGGGTGATTCAGTATTCAGCATCACGACAGCGTTTCCTGCCTTTCCTTGCACGTGGCTCTCTGCTGGGCACTGGGGGTCAAAGGGAAAGAAGTAAATCTGTGCTCCTTGGCTGTCATTCTGTGGCACTTTATACATATTCACTGATTTAACCTTTACAATGAGACTGTGTGGTTACACTAATATACTACACAGAAGAGGAAACTGAGGCACAGATATGTTAAGTAACTTGCCCAGCGACCAACAGCTAAAAAGGGTAAAAAGTCAGAACTTGAACACAAGCAGCCAGGCCTCAGAGTTTGTGCTTCGATTTAATGTTATTCTGCCATTGACAGGATTGATTCTTAGACACCGTTTTACTGTACGCCCTCCAAGGTTATCTGCCATCCTTCAATATCACTCTCCCTGGAATTACTCCTGCCAAAGCTACTGGCAACTTCATATTCACCAAAACCAGGAGGTACTGTTTTTTTGTTTATTTTTTTTACGTTGACTTTCCCATTCATGTAACATAGTTTGAATTTTCCTGTCCCTCTTCCCCTCACAATAGATTCTCCTTGGGTCTTTTCCCATTTCATACAGTATTTTACACTTTTTTTCCTTTAATGTAAAAGTTATCCTTAATGGATAATCAGCTTTCTGAACTAGCTGGTAAGTTTGTAAATAAAGGTAGTGTTTTCTGCCTCTGCATAACCAGCCCCCTCAGCCTGGTGCTCTCTGACACCGTTTCCACCAGGATGCCTGAGCCCTGCCAGTCCCAACCCCATATTCGGGCTTTCTGGCAATCTTGTTTTTTCCCTTCTAATGCTCCTCCTCCATTCTCCACAGTAGCCCATCTGTCCTTCTGAGACCATCCTCAAATCTCCTACTCACAATAGCTCTGCACTCATTCTCTACAGATGATGACTGAAGCTGCCGTGGAAAAGGGTAAGCTTTGAGTTTGCTCTGCCCCATCTATGCTTCTATATGGTCCACCCTTTCATCCCATCAACTTCTTGGAAAAGGTCAATCCTGTATATGTGCCCTGTGTATCACCTTAGCTTTCCCCCCTACTTCAGCCCATATATGTACACAATGCCTGACACATAATAGAAATGCCATATTTTGTGTCTTGTAGCTTTTGCTTAATATCTTTTAAATATGTTTTCTCTTCTCATCTTTACAGCCATCACTGGGATCAAGCCATCACTATCTCTCACTTAGATTTTAGCAATAGCCTAGTTTATCTTAATTTTAATCCATTTTCTATGTTACACACATATCTAAGTGTTATTTTCCTATTTAAAACTTGTTAGTAACTTTCCATGGCCTGTAGAAACGCCCAACATGTTTAGTAAGACATCTATTTCTTCAATATCTCCTTCATTTCCTGCCAACAATGACCTCCTCTACCTCCCCCCAAACACGCATACATATACACCTTCTTTCTCTTTTTTTAAATTTTGTGTTAATTGTTGTTCTTGTATAGTTTTCTGTCTTTTACTCCCATCCCAACCCACCGCCCCAGCCCTCCCCACCTCCCTCCTGTTTCCACCCCCCCACCAGTTTTTGTCCATGTGTCCTTTATATATGTTGCTCCAAACCTTTCCCCTTTCCCCTGAAATTCCCTCCCCTGTCCCCTCTGGTGACTGTTAGTCTGTTCTTAATTTCAGTGTCTTTGGTTATATTTTGCTTGTTTGTTTGTTTGTTCTGTTGATTAGGTTCCTGTTAAAGGTGAGATCATATGGTATTTGTCTTTCACCTCCTGGCTTATTTCGCTTAGCATAATGCTCTCCAGTTCTATCCATGCTGTTGCAAAGGGTAGGAGCTCCTTCTTTCTCTTTTATTCTACTCAAGATACACATAACTTCCTAGGGCTTAACACAAATGTTATTCTGTTTTCCAGTGTATAAACCTGTGCAAATACTCTTCTGATTCTTTAAATGTTGCTTTTGCTGAGAAGAAACAACAAAGAGGTTATTCTTTGCTTGGAGTCCTCTATCATAGAACTTTTTAGCTGTTTTGAAAGTATCTATTTTTGCATTTAATCACTAAGTTCTAAGCTTCCTTTGACGTTGTTTTTACCCTTAGTGTATGGTATAATACCTGACATATAATAGAAATGCCAAAGGCATTTGTTCATCATGGAGATGTATTTCTTTTGACAGCTGCTCAAGTATGATGATAAGAAGACAAACATTACCATGTAACTAAGGGAGGTGCTTAATAATTGTCACCAGAGTGCAGAAGTGAGATAGGAGAGATTGGAAGGCATTCTTTTCTGATTCTCCACTAGCACCCAATCTGGAGACAGTAGGTGATCCCTCGACTTTGGATACACATCAATGAAGAGTATCTTGAGCTGGAACTTGAAGGGAAGGGTATATTTTTATGACTAGGGAATAGACAGAGTTAAATCCAATCTGTGGAATGGAGTCAGCAAAGTTTCATAGTTAGGAACTGCACATAATTTTATTGATTTTGGTTGAGACATGTCACCTATTATAGTATTAATGTCTATAATACTGGATCAAGGACTTTGGGCATTATTGTATAGATCAGTAGTTGCCAACAATTTTGGAATTAAAAAGGTAAGACTTGAAACCACTGGAGGTGGTGGTGGGTATGTTAGTGGTGAGTGGTGGGGGTGGCCCTCTGGATGCCTCAGGCTCTGGCTGTTTGACGCCTGGCAGCTGTCCCAGTCCATCTGGTTGACCTGATGGATCAGGAAACTGATGCACTAGGACACCTGTAATCTACTGGTAGCCCACATCAACTGAAAATCTCTGCCATTGGCAATGGAAAACAATCAAAATATATAAAGCAGTATTCAAGGGAGATTAATATGTATATGAAAAGAGTGTTTAGGGCAGGAAGATGTAATAAGTGATTACCAAAGTAGTCCAGGTGTGAAGTAATGAACATTTGCAAAGACATGATGTAGTGACAATGTAAAAGGGGAGTAAAGAGATACTCAAGGTGATAGGAGACAGGAAGAAAAATGATATACTTGTATTCAACCTGAGTGACTAGGAAAATGAAGAGAAAATCCAGGGCAAGAAGAGAAAATCCAGAGTGAGAACTGGTTTTTGAAGAACGATGATAAGCCAGGCTGTCCATATTAAGTTCAAGGTAACAGAAGGGCAGCCAGGTGAGAATGCAAGTTAAAATATGATAATGAAGTTTAGTGGAGAGCTTAGTATTAGAGATAGCAGTTTGTTACTTGTATGAGATAATAGTTAAAATCATCACAGTATTATGTGATGAAAATCATCATATTTCTGAATAAGAGTATATAAAATAAATATATATTGTTTTATATATTGTATGTAGTATAATATATATTTAATATATATTAATATATATTAATATATATTAAATATATTAATATAACATGCAGGTATAGATACATATAAATTAATAAGCCTCAGGACAGTTATTTTCAAAGTATGGTCCCTGACCACCATCAGCATCACTTGGGGGCTTATTAGAAATGTGAATTACCAAGTCCACCCTAGACCTGCTGAATCAAAAACTTTGGGATTGAATCAATACCACATGGAGATTGAATTCTCTAGAACAAGAATCATATAGGAGTCACAATAGCCAAAGGAAATATCTTATTAGGGTTAGTTGATGAATTTAATATCCATTGTAACATTTTCTGAGAAAGACACTATCCTGGACACTCCCTGTCTAAAAAATACAAAAGTGCCCTTCAGGATTGATACCTAACTGAGTCGCACATACCCTAGTAAAAGTCTTTAGTTCTATTTTTTTTTTCCTCAAGGAAAAGGTGGTTCTATAGGGGTTTAGACGAACCCATTGCAACAATAGTCTCTTCTACAGACTTTCCCCTCCTCCATTCCTTTAGAGTTGCATAGAAGTATCCGAATCTGCATTTATATATTTTTCTTCTTTTAAAACATGTTGCATCTTTCAAAAATTTTTAGTTATTTAAAAAGAAAACATTGGTGTAGGTAGAATTCTTTTTATTCTCCTACCTGTTCTTCATAATCTTTTAATGCTATTGTATTCACATAGCTTTTTATTCTTTTAAAGTTATTTTCAGTAATTTAAATTAGTTCTTAGATGTGTGACCCTAGGTGAGTTACCCAGCATTTTTGTATGCCACGTGTCGCACCAGAAAAATGAGTTTATAATATGAATCCACTTCAAAGCATTTTGGGGATCATAGCATAAATAACACTTACAAATAAAATGACAATTAAACTCAATTAGGTGATGTCTTAAATAATCAGTATATAAAAATAACACCTTTCATTTGGATTTATAATTGGGGATGTTGTGATTAAATGAAGCAGTTTTCTCTATTTAATTATAATTAGAATCAAACTCTCTTTATTAAAACATTCACAACTCTCCCCTAACCTTCACAGCAGAGATTGTTTACAGAGCTCTACTGTGAGGCAAATTTTGTTCCTCAAAACTTAATAGATTCAGAGACATTCTGTCTTTGAATAATGGCATTGTGAAAACACACACATTCAAATGCACACACACATTCACACACTATATTTAAATTAATCTGAGCTAATAGAGGAACAAAATCTATGCTCCACAACTGTTTGGCAGAATTCCTGGATTCTTCAAAAGTCACTTAATACTATGGTGAGGGAAGTACAAGTGAATCATGTCACTGCTTGGAATCTTTAGTTTTTGATTAGTTCAGTGGATAAGATTAAATACTTACGATGTTTCTCTACCTAATGTTGGAAAATGAGACCAACAGACAAAGCTATTTTTACTTGTTGAATTAGAGGGAAGACAGGATTGTGTGGTGCACGTGGGGATTTGAGGAGGAGAGAGCAAAATAAGAGTTTATGGACATATTGCCCTGCTTTGATGATTCAGATTGCCCATATTGACCAGGTAGACCCGGTCATTTATATTTGCTTTTTATTAAATGTATGACAACATGACATGCAAGGCCATTGAATGGTTCATACTCTGGTCTATCTGAATTTGAATCTTTAAAAAAATGTGCTTTTTTTCCCATGCATCTTTGCAAAAAGGCAGCTTACTCTGAAATGGATTCATAAAGAGCTTACTGGATTCATAATATTTTTCCTATAGATGCATCTTAGTAATCCTTGCCTTCAAACTTTTTAATTTGTAGAGGATGACAATGCACTATGTAATATTTCTAACCCTGTTTAAAGGCTGTCTTCTTTGTGTTAACTATTCTCAGCCTGACCATATTCACTTATTCTAATCTCTTTCTAGATTTGAATCTTCACCTACATCAATGATATATGGATAACAATTTGTATTTTTACATTTTTATAGGCTTTACAGACTACAGTTTTCTCTTAGTATGGATTTGGAAGTGATAATTTAATACAATTGTTTTTCATTTACCTGCCTCTAAAATGGGCATTATTCGTTTTAACCCATGTATCTCTTAAGAATTTAAGAAGATTGTCACCTCTAAATAGTTTGAGCTCCTTGAAAAAAATAGGTTCTACAACACTGGACATTTTTTGTTAATAAAGATATAGATACCAATGTGAATTTGTTATTCATAGTTCTCAGTTTGATCTTTCATTTTGTTTTTCTTGGATAAGTAGACTGAATCACTGGAAACATTAAAAATTTATGGATGCACAACCATGTTAGATTTACACTATATAATTTTATTAGTTAGCTCTGGTCAGCAATTCATGTGCTAAAGGTTAGATCATTATCTTGTCTTTCAACAAGTTTTTGCTATTATTTCAGGTCTCTGCAATAATCTTAGTTATACCATGTAAAATCAGTTTTGTGTGTTCCAATGAATAATATTTTACTTTCAACATAAGCTTGGATATGATTTCTGTATATTAGAATTCATCATTATAGCACTGCATATGCAAACAGAGGTGGTTCAGTCTTTTCTATGTAATCCTTACTGTCAGCTAAACTCTGCCTATAGATATACATGCTTACCTCATATTCATGTTACTGAAATTTGGAACATTATCAGGCAGAAATTTTCTTTTATAGCATTACAAAATTTAACCTCAGATAAAAATAACAGACTTGGGTGTCAATATCTCTTTTACTCTTTTGTTTTAATACATAGTCATTTTGCAGAATCTAATTGTGGATAGAGGACAGGGTAATTTAATTTTGTACTCCTTGATTGTTCTCTTAGGTTTTTAATTATTAGATACTATTAATTTTTTCTTTAGATTAAGATATATCAATATGCATTATGTGCTGCTTTTCTTATGTAGTTTAACCTCATCACCCTGTTATGTCTGCAGAGAATGCATCATTCATCATTGGCATCTCTGTTTACTACTATACATATTCTGTTCCGATCTTTCTGTTTATCAGAGTATTATTTATCCTGTCATCTTAGTGCTGCTAGAAGCACACACTTGTTGGTCCTTAGTCTTCCAATCCTTATTTTGTCATTTCTTTGCTATAATTTTATTTCTTAGTTTTATGATTACAATTTCTTGTAACACCTAAGATAAAGTACTTAGCATATTTTCAAATTGTTTCTTTTTAACAGGTATATTTTGATATACTTTACTATAAATTATTTCAGGTAAACATGGCCCTGGGTTTCGTCCTATGTAGATACTTTGTGTCTAGCTAGCATATGCTCATGACAGCTTCACAAAAATCAGGTCAGTCTACATTCTTTGCCACTGAGGGGCTTTTTGGTACAACTTTACAGTTGTCCATGGCATTCTTTGGAAAGATACACAGAGAGGTCATTATCTTAATTGTTTTTGTATAAATAGCATTTTCTCCTGCTGGCAGGAATTGGCACAAGAAAATTCAATAAAGTATGAATGAATATAATGAGAAAGAGATGATACTGGGTCACCTAAGTAGGTGGCATCTAATAAAATAAGAGAATTTGATTCTTTTTCCTTTTTTATTATGAAATATATGATAAATACAGAAGAGCATATAGAATGTACATATACATTTGGAAAGGAAATGTAAAATGCTTCAAAATTTTTTCTATAATCCTTGTATAGGACCTTGTATGTTAATATTTCATTCCCTTTCTGTTTCAGTGCCTGACTCCTGAATCATTTATTCAAGTCAATCTTTCACTGTACTAGTTTCCAAAAGGACTTTAGAATTTCTTCCTACTTTCCCTCTCTCAGGGATTCTAACTACTTTGTCTGGTTAAGACTTGGGCATTAGGATTTCCTGAAAGTTTACCAGGTGTTTCTGATATGCAGAGATTTTGAAGAATTGTGTAAAGTCTAGTGTGTCTTGCTCTTTCCTCCTTCCATCCCTTTACATCTGCTAATCCTCTCCTGGCTCCTTAATCTCTTTTTTGTCTCCTGCCCAGCTCACTTGCCCACCATGGCCTCTCCGTTCCCCTTTTCTCTCTTTTTGACTCTCCTGACATTTTAAGGAGTATTCCTTACTTTGTGTGTTTTCTTTAAATCTTCCTTAATTTCATCTCAAGTCATTTTGCATTTATTTGTTTATGTGATATTATTTTTCATGCAAGGATGCTGCCTTTCAGTTTCCCATTATCAGAAGGAGACGCAGAGCCTGAAACACTGTAGAGATGCATCGCGTGTTTGTTGAAAGATTTCCAGATCCATCACATTTCTTCCCTGAACATCATGTGTTCCTTTCTCTTGTTCTGTATAGCAGTAAACAGTCTATATTTCTAGTTAATTAGTGCTAATTAGAAAATACTCTTTGAATAGATTTTAAATTTGCATCTTATATTTTAAATAATACATTTTTCTTATCAGTCTTTAGTAAAGAAAATTTTTAATGATACTCGATCAACATAGTTTACAAAAAGGGGTAAAAACATGTGCCTACATTAGTATTAAGTTGCATTTCTAAACTGTACGTTCTGTTTCACTCATCTCTCTCATTCTGGCTTTCAGGAGGTGGTGATATGCGGGGCAGGGGCGGAGGATGCAAAAGGCCTTGTGCTTCACAGGTAGTTGGAATCCTGATCTGCCAGTTGTCTAGCTCTGTGATCTTGGTCAAGTTTCTTAACTTCTCTGATCCTCAGGATATTCCTCTGATTGAAAAATACTACTATCTACTATAAAGGGTTGATGTAAGGAGTACATGAAATAATATAAAGCACTTAGAATCATTATTAGCTATTATTTAGATACTAGTAGAGGTACAAATGTGTTTGCAACAGAATGGCCTCAGCACTATTTTAAGAGTATATTTTTATTTTGAATATAAATACTATAGTTGTGAACTACATGCACATATGTGTTGGTGATTCTTATGTTTGTTGGATATCAATAGTGTAACATGTAACTGCTACTCAATTTCCCTCCCATCTCTCTTTTCTCTCTTTTTTTTGGCTAGGTTATCACAACAATGGGACCATTTTGCAAAGATAAACATAGGATTATAATACTTAGCATTGTTACCACTTAGAAGTAATGGTAACACTTACTGGGAGTAATACTTGGAAGCACTAATATACTGCACTGTATATCTTTGTTTCCAGAAAAATAAAAGGAAAACATATCCAAACACGTAAGTTAGAGGATTTGCACAATACATAGAATCTGTCCTCATGCTGTGTTGGGAATTCAGACTCATTCCAGTGCCTGGTTTAATCTCCCTGTACATTCATGTCGAACCCAGCTTATGTTCTTTGGCAAACTTGAGCCTACTAATTTTTCCGTATGTATATATATATACATATATATGTATATTATATATATATAATTGCTAAGTTAGTGTTCTATTAACTCCTGCTCTCAAATTGATACCGACTTAACTGAGAGTAGAAAAAAAAGTAGTAAAAATCTAGTTTTGTGTTTAGTTAGCCTTACAGGGCTATCTAGCAAGAAACTTATGAGACCCCTCCTTAGCCCCATCCAGTTCATTAATATGATATGCAAATGGAAGCATCTTAAAATTATTTATTTTGTATACATGTATACCTTCTAGTATAGATTTTTTTTTCTGTCAAACACAGGCCAACACGTGTATTAACAGGATTTTAAAATCTTGTTCAGGCACCGTGAGTTCAAGTTTTACCAAGGAGCACACAGAGGTGACTTTAGGTGTACTGTCCAGCTTAAAAATATGAATCACTGAAAAAAAAAAAAAAGAGATGCTGAAGTTTAAAATAACAACATGCAGATTTTTTTATAGAATTTAAAGAATGGAAAACACTTGAGAAAATATCAGCAGGCAGGGGCAGGAAGAACAAACGGTAACCAAATTGGTTCCTGTGACAAACCATAACATTTACTTTAAACCATCAGCATGCTACTCTGTAAAAGGCAGGCTACCACTCTTTTAATAGATCCCAGGCCTTGTTAAACTCACTGGTCTGCAAGAATTATCCAGGTCAAGAGCAGGTCAAAAAGTGAAAACCCATGTGAAAGTAAACTTTGAAATATCTGCTTTTGAAGAGCTCCAGCCGACTGTCTCCTCTGTAGTAAATACACTTCCTTTTTGTGTATGATATTGTTCAATATGCTACACTTAAAATACACACAGGTAACAGAAACGGCACTACACTTTTATATCCTTTCTTTTAAGTGCAGTTCTAAGCTCGTCCGTCCCTAGTTTGTGAATCTTTCTTAACCTTTCTGCTTTCTAAAGCCTTAAAACGAAAGCACTATACTTAAAGTAAGAAAGAAGTGGTGGCTCTGCTTTGAGTTGTCGCCCTTATTTTGTTTTGAAATATCTGTGCTCTATTTAAAACTGGAGCTGTGCTTTCCTCATAGGCAGAATAAAGAAGCAGGAGGGTGACTCACCGTGGAATTTATTTGCCCGGTAAACTGTGTATTAATCTGGCCTACAATACACTTGCTCCAGATTTTGTTCAAGTGTAAGGTCATACTGTGAAGCTGTTTTTCATTTTGTTTTATATGTGTTAATATAATGCCTTATGAATTACCCTGGAGTTTTTTTCTGACAGCTAAAAAGCATAATCGTTTTTCCTTTCAAGGGGATTGAAAGCCAAGCAATTGACTCTATATTTGAAACGATTTATCTGAGATCCTTTCTCTCACATCTTGCCTTAATGTTTATAGAGAATATTCCTTGAGTTTTTACTGGTAGCATTGTATTTATCAAACTCTTTGCCTCTTAGCCTGTTTCACAAAATTGAGTCCATCTTAGGGTATGATCTTGTACAGTTTATTGGTAAAGCTGCCTGCAGAGTTAATGGGCCCCATAGTATGATTTTGATAGGAAAGACATAGTCTCTTGGGACTTAAATCAGAGCTCTCTTGGCAGAAAAAAAAATGAGATCTTTTTTGCTTTTTTTTCTAATGAAATGAATGGCATAATTTTTCATGTATTTGACTATATAGATGACGTGTCTGCATAACGGCTGTATATTGACAGTATTAATTGTAAGAGACAGTGTCAGTCTGGTCTCAATACGAACACAGAAAGATTACGAATGATCTCTGAGTTTCCCTGAACATATGTAAAAATAATTAATGCACAAGAACATATAAACTTGGTGCCAAGTGATGATGGTGGGAGGTGGTAATAATTATATGATAACAGCTAACAGTTACTGAGTATTTACCATGTGCCTGAAATGCTACCTGTGTTTTAGAGTGCTCCATTCACTTAATCCTCTCAACAGCCATGTCAGGTGGATACTCTTACTAGCCTCGTGAGCCACAGAGAGATTAAGTACCTAGCCCAAAGTCACAGTGCTAGTTAGTGCAACAACTGGGTACAAACCCAGTAATCTAGCTCCTACTCTTGTGCTTTTAAAAACAGTGTTAAGTGCTATAAGATTTAAGAGAAGTTTAGTAGATTTCAGAGTGAGAAGAAATCACTTCCAACTGGGGTTACTAAGGTAGACTTTGTGCAGAAGGTAGGGCTTCAGTTAATTTTGGAGACTAAACAGCTAGATTGTAGTTGTATGGCAGTGGGGTCTGTGGCTGCCTCTTTTCACCAGGCATGGAGCGCTGGTGTGTACTGGTGAGCCTGGTGTGCACCAGGCTCATGCTGATTAAATGTAATCTGGATGGCTAGACATGGTGTCATCTGCATCCTCACTGTTGACCTGACTCTGTCTTTGACTGGAAATGGACATTTAGAAAGCATCCATGAAGTATAAATGTGCATATTCATGTTCTGCTCAAATTTTCTTCTAGTGAAATCTTTTTAGAAAACTCACATGACTCTAGTTACTCCATCTACTTTTCTGTCTGCTCAGCATAGTTCCAGGAACTACAAAGAACTGGTTTATGTTTGTGTCCTAGTTTTTAATATCACTTATCCTTTCCTTCTTTTATACTCTTCTAGTTTCTTCAGCATCAGAGACATAAATTTTATTTCAAATTTTGGATCCTTTATATATTTTTATCACACTAATCCAATAAACTGCTGAAAGAGGATGAAGCAACAAAAAGATTCAGATATGCTGTTTAATCTGTTTAACACTATATATAGTTCTTTAGCAATCAATAGGGTTTTTTGTTGAAGACATCCAAAGTCTTTGCCTTCATGCAAGAGAGCCTTCTGATACCTATGAAAAATATAATAGTATTTGATATTTGTTAAGAACGGACATGGTGAACAGTGTGGATGGGGATGGACTGTGGGAGCCGGGGGTGGGCTGGGTGGAGGAGGGCAAAGGGGAAAAATTGGGACAACTGTAATAGAATAACAATAAAAACATTAAAAAAAAGAAAAAAAATGTTTTAGATCAGACACTTTTGGTTTCAAATCCCATCTCCCTTGCCTTCTGCTCCAATGACAAGAAGAAAGATAATTAGATTTTTCGAGCTTCAGATTTTCATGAGAATTACATAAAATAATATATATATTATTTTAATATATACATGCTTAACATGGCTCATTGTGCATAGGAGGAGTTCAATAAATGGTGATATCTATAATAGTAATTTTTATTACTATGTTTAGCATGAAAGGAGTAGAAAAGGATAATATAACTATGCTGGTTGGGTCTTTGAGAAGCTTTCAAGGAAAAGGTAACCCTTAAAGATTAAATAAGGGAGGAAGGGGAAGCATTTCAGCAACAGAAAGAGCATGGCCAAAGCAGTGGAAGAGGGAATAAATCTACTTTCTGTGAACCCACGGAAGCAGTTGGCCTGCTGGGTGGGAAACAGGGGCATTCGACTCTTCAGGCAGGAGGCTGGCCAGTATTAATGGTGCTGCCCCTGACATCGGGATGTGCAGGGACAAACTTGAGTTCTTTCTGAGCATGAACAAATTACTAATAATGTTTTAGAAAGAGAAGGCAGGAGATGACTCAAGTGGTATTTTAGAAAGATTTGATCTGTCTGGGATGTGGGTAGTCTAGAAGAAGAAGGGGCTCTAGTAAGAAGGTCAACTGTGAGGCTTTTGTGTAATAATTTAAATATAATTTGATGAGTACCTTCTCCAAGTGAGCGTGGAAGGGGTTGGAATGCAAGGTGAGAAGACCAGGAACCTGAGAGGATGCTGTAGGGAAAGAAAAGATGATTTGGAATAGAGAAAAGGTGTCAGAAATGACAAAGTCAAAGAACCTAGAAGATCCCCCTGTTTGTTTGTTTTTAATAAAAGTCTTTAGGCATTCTAACATTTAAAATGACTGTTTCAGAATACTTTAGTGATCACTGTAAAATGACATTGTCCTGCAGTTCTTGTAAGATAACGTGATGATGCAAAAGGTTAACTGAACTGCGAATTTAAAGTTTAATATAAATAACAAGGCCTTCTAAATCTTATCAAATCTTGAACCACATTGTTTAAATTGAGTTTTATCATAACTATCTCTCCATTAAGTAAATTACTTTCTGGTGTGCTAGGGGGAAAAAAATCTGTGTGTATTAACCAAATGATGTAACATCAGCTTCCTTTTGAAATTGTTTGTTTTATTATCTTATCATTCCTTTTTTTCTGAAAAATGAAACCAAAAAGCAAAAAAAAAAAAAAAAATCCCCCTTAGACAATATAATTATATCTTTAATTACCTTAAAGGTAGAGCTAAAATAATTCAAAGTAGGGCACTGGGATCTTTTTAATAATGAAGGGAGGGGGATCTGTGTTACATTACTCAAGCTGATGCACCTGAAATTTGACCAGGAAAAAGTCACTTCCTCAGATTGTAAATACATTATTTATATCAGGGGCTTGTGTAGCTCAGTGTCTCATTTTAAAAACTCTGGGTCTCCTAATGCCAACAACACTATTCTGTTTTAGCACATGGTGTCCATTATTTCTACAGCGAACATGGCTGCTGAAATAATACGTCTACCTTCAGTTGCTTACAAAAAATAATGGAATGAAAGAGTCATCGAAATAAAACAATATAGACATAGCCAACAGCTTAAAACTATTGATGTTTTGGTTTTGCCTTATCAAGTCTCTCTTTTTATTATTTTACTCAGAGCCACAGCTCTGAAAATGTAAACTTCTGAGTGAGACTGAAATGATCTAATTTCTGAAACAGTAATTCATACTATTTTAGTTTTATATGCATACCAGAAAGCAGACTTATCACAGGTGGGATGTTTTGTTAATATTATTTCCCCCATAAATATGTATTATGTTCATTTATTTTAGTTTGCATGATATCTTCTTAGATTCTGGATACTTGGTAGATACTATCATTTTAGAAACAGTACATCTTATAAGTCAAGTCCTAATATTTAGAACTTTAGTACATAACTTCAAAAAATATAATAAACATTTCAATATGACACAAAATTGGTAAGGTAATGAAGTAATAGTTGCCAAGAAAGAATATGTTGCCTATTGTTATTAATTTGGTTTAATTGAAAATTGTTTTTGAAAAATTGTAATAAAGGTGATAATTCAAAACTCTTTAAAAAATCCATTCTTTTTGATCTTACATCTTACCTCATTTGACTAGGAAAAAAAACTCTCTACAGATGAAGAAATGGGAGCTTTTGTTACTGAGTTTGCACCGTTTCCTAGGTAGAACCCCAGTGACAATCTCTTTTAATCTTTGTGTTTAATAATTAATTATTCTGTTTGTTTGGCTTTGCTATCTGGCATATTGTTATGAGACTACACGGCACTATTCAGTTTCATCAAGGAGCTTGCATTTTTATTTTTTACCTGGAGACCACGTTTAGTCCAGTTGGAGAATAGCCTGAGGTGCATGGCAATGACATGCAAAATAATTGCTTTTTCTTAATCTTTAGACATGAGTTCATAATTTAGAAAAACCTCATAGTTGCTCCTCGACAGCCTGGACAATGTGCTTTGTATTGAAAAATCACACTGGAGACTGTTTATTTACAAGGGTCTAAACATCCGTATCTTTATGGCTTTCCCCTGTCACAATAAATCACTAGCTATAAGTTGTCCTTTGTTGGTTTTGGTGAAAATCAAATGAAACCCAGCAGGCGATCTCCAAGTGCATTGTCCAAGAGTGTAAAAATGCTGTGTCGATGACAGATCATACTGTTTTTATTAAAGCTAAGAACATGGACTTCACTTTGCTTTTTGACCCTGGTACTCCACTGTCAAGGTGATTTTATTTCTACAAATTTTCCTTCTGCTGGCCTCATCAATGATTCACCATAAAACATTAGACAAATTCCCATCATCTGTATATGATTATAGCAGGTTCTGTTGTGCTTCTTGCTGCAGCTAAAATGATGTTTTTCAGCTTTGTCTAAAGAGGAATCAATTTACTGATGTTCTTCCCTTATACAATGTCTTCTTGTTTTAATACCAGATTATGAAATGCTATGGAATCAACATAAAGCATCCTTATGAGCCATTTGATAACCATTTGCTAAAAATTTTAGCTAATCTTCACATATTTTTAAAAAGAGAGGAAAAATACTGTATTTAGCAAATGATGACTTATGTGTGGGCAGGATATATGGGATTATCTGATCTCTTTCAGATGTAAATGTAGTGGAGCTATTCGGTTGGACCTGTGACCTGTATTATATTTTTAAAAACATTTACAAATAACTTTAAAAATAACTAGGTAAAATAATAAAATATACAAAATTTTGAAGTTGTCAGTACTGCCAAGCAGCTAGCAGGCTGTTGAAGAAACAGACACTGACTCATCTTGCCCTTTGTAATGTCAAACTGCTTTTCTATTTCATTTTATTTTATTTATTTTATTTATTTTATTTTAATTGTTGTTCTTGTACAGTTTTCTTTTACTCCCATGCCAGCTCATTGCCCCAGCCCTCTCCACCTCCCTCCCATTTCCACCCCCCTTGTTATTGTCCATGTGCCTTTATACTTGTTGCTCCAAACCCTTCCCCCTTTCCCATGAAATTCCCTCCCCTCTCCCCTTTGGTGACTGTCAGCCCTTTCTCAATTTCAGTGTCTTTGGTTATATTATGCTTGTTTGTTTGTTTTGTTGATTAGGTTCCTGTTAAAGGTGAGATTATATGGTATTTATCTTTCACCACCTGGCTTATTTCACTTAGCATAATGCTCTCCACTTCCATCCATGCTGTTGCAAAGGATAGGAGCTCCTTCTTTCTTTCTGCTGCATAGAATTCCATTGTGTAAATGTACCATAGTTTTTTAATCCATTCATTTACTGATGGGCACCTGGGTTGCTTCCAACACTTGGCTATTGTAAATTGTGTTGCCATGAACATAGGGGTGCATAGGTTCTTTTGGATTGGTGTTTCAGGGATCTGAGGATATAATCCTAGCAGTGGAATTGCTGGGTCAAAAGGTAGATCCATTTTTAGTTTTCTGAGAAAATTCCATACTGTTTTCCATAGTGGTTGTGCCAGTCTACAATCCCACCAACAGGGCACTAGGGTCCCCTTTTCTCCACAACCTCTCCAGCACTTGTTTGTTGCTTTGTTTGTGATGGCCATTCTGACTGGTGTGAAGTGGTATCTCATTGTGGCTTTAATTTGCATCTCTTTGATAGCTAGTGATATTGAGCATCTTTTCATGTGTCTTTGGATCCTCTGTATGTCCTCCTTGGAGAAGTGGCTGTTCAAGTCCTTTGCCCATTTTTTAATTGGGTTGCTTGTCTTCTTAGAGTGGAGTCATGTGCTTTCTTTATATATTTTGGAGATTAAACCCTTGTCTGAGGTATCATTGGAAAATATGTTTTCCCATATAGTTGGTTCTCTTTTTATTTTAATACTGTTTTCTTTAGCCATGCAGAAACTTTTTATTTTGATGAGATCCCATTTGTTTATTCTTTCCTTTATGTCCCTTGCTTTAGGGGATGTATCAGTAAAAATGTTGCTGCATGAAATATCTGAGATTTTCCTGCCTATGTTCTCCTCTAGGACTTTAATGGTGTTACAGCTTATATTTAAATCCTTTATCCACCTTAAATTTATTTTTGTGTATGGTGTAAGTTAGTGTTCGAGTTTATTTTTTTGCCTGTAGCTGTCCAGTTCTCCCAACACCACTTGTTGAAGAGGCTACTTTTACTCCATTTTATGTTGCTGCCTCCTTTGTTGATTATTAATTGACCACAGAGACTTGGGTTTATTTCTGGGTTCTCTGTTCTGTTCCACTGGTCCATGTGCCTGTTTTTGTGCCAGTACCAGGCTGTTTTGATTACAGTGGCCTTGTAATACAGTTTGGCATCAGGTATTGTGATCTGTGATCCCTCCTACTTTGCTCTTCTTTCTCAAAATTGCTGCAGCTATTCGGGGTCATTTATGGTTCCATATAAATTTTTGAAATGTTGTTCTATGTCTGAGAAATATGCCATTGGTACTTCAATAGGTATTGCATTGAATCTGTAAATTGCTTTGGGTATTATGGATGTTTTGATGATGTTAATTCTTCTGATCCATGAACACGGTCTATGTTTCCATTTGTTGATGTCTTCCTTGATTTCTTTCTTCAATGTTGTGCAGTTTTCTGCATACAGGTCTTTTACCTCCTTGGTTAGGTTTATTCCTAGGTATTTTATTTTTCTTTTTGCTATATCGAATGGGATTTTTTTCTTGACTTCTGCTTCTGCTGTTTCATTGTTGGTATACAAAAATGCCTTTGATTTGTGGATATTGACTTTGTATCCAGCTGTTTGGCCAAATTCATTTAATAGGTTGAGCAGCTTTTTGGTTGAGTCTATAGGATTTTCTTTGTACACTATCATGTCATCTACAAACAATGATAGTTTTGTGTCCTCCTTTCCAATTTGGATGTCTTTTATTTCCTTTTCTTGTATAATTGCTGTGGCTAAAACTTCCAATACTATATTGAATAGAAGTGGGGAAAGTGGACAATCTTCTCTTGTTCCTGATCTTAGTGGAAAAGATTTTAGTTTTTGCTCTTTGAGTATGATGTTGGCTGTAGGCCTCTCATATATTGCCTTTATTATTTTGAGGATTGCTCCCTCTATTCCCACTTTGCTGAGTGCTTTTATCATAAATGGGTGTTGAACTTTATCAAATGCTTTTTCTGCATCTCAGTAGATGATCATGTGAATTTTGTCTTTGCTTTTGTTTATGTGATGTATTACATTTACTGATTTGCGAATATTGAACCATCCTTGCATCCTAGGGATGAATCCCACTTGGTCATGGTGTATGATCTTTTTAATGTATTGCTGGATGTGGTTTGCCAATATTTTGTTGAGGATTTTAGCGTCTATGTTCAACATCCATATGGGCCTAAAGTTTTCTTTCTTTGTTGTGTCTTTATCTGGTTTTGGGATTAGGATGATGCTGGCTTCATGGAACGAGTTTGGGAGTCTTCCTTCATTTTGGGTTTTTTGGAATAGTCTGTGAAGGATAGGGGTTAGCTCTTCCTTAAATGCTTTGTAGAATTCTCCTGTGAAACCATCTGGTCCAGGGCTTTTGTGTGTTGTGAGTTTTTTGATTACTGCTTCAATTTCATCTGCTGTTATCAGTCTGTTCAGGCTTTCAGCTTCTTCTTCATTGAGTTTTGGAAGATCGTATTTTTCTAGAAACTCGTCCATTGCACCTAGGTTTTCAAATTTCTTGGCACACAGTTCTTCATAGTAATTTCTTACAATCCTTTGTATTTCTGCGGTGTCAGTTGTAATCTCTCCTCTTTCATTTCTGATTGTGTTTATTTGGGTCCTCTCTCTTTTTTTCTTGATGACCCTGCTTAAAGGCTTGCCAATTTTGTTTATCTTTTCAAAGAACCAGCTCCTGGATTCATTGATCCTTAGAATTGTGCTTTTAGTCTCTATGTCATTTAATTCTGCTCTGATCTTGGTTATTTCCTTCCTTCTACTTGCTCTGGGCTGTCTTTGTTGTTGTTCCTTGAGTTCTTGTAGGTGTAGGGTTGTAGGGTTAAGTTGTTTGTTTGAGATGTTTCTATCTTGTTTAGATAGGCTTGTATCACTATGAACATTTCTCTGAGTACTGCCTTCGCTCTGTCCCATAAGTTCTGGGTCATTGTAAGTTCATTTTCATTTGTTTCCAAAAACTTTTTGATTTCCTGCCTAATTTCATTCTTGACCCATTCATTGTTTAATAACATGGTATTCAATCTCCATGATTTTGAGGGTTTTGGGTTTTTCGCCTTGGAGTTGGTTTCTTGTTTCAGTCCCTTGTGGTTGGAGAAAATGCTTGGTATGATTTCAATTTTCTTGAATTTGCTGAAGCTTTTTTTGTGTCCTATCATGTGGTCTATCTTTGAAAATGTTCCATGCACATTTGAAAAGAATGTGTATTTAGTTTCTTTGGGGTGAAGGGCTCTCTCTATATATATATCAGTTAAGTCCATTTCATCTAGAATGTTGTTCAATGCCACAATATCTTTGTTGATTTTTTGTTTGAAAGATCTGTCCATTTTTGACAGTGGGGTGTTAAAATCCCCTATTATAATTGTGTTGCTCCCAAAATCTTTCTTGAAGTCCTCTAAGATTTTCTTGATGTATTTAGGTGCTCCTATGTTGGGTGCATATATATTTATGATGTTTATGTCTTCTTGGTGGATTCCTCCCTTGAGTATTATGAAGTGACCTTCTGGGTCTCTTTTTATGGCTCTTCTTTTGAAGTCTATTTTGTCTGATATGAGTATTGCTACCTCGGCTTTTTTTCCCTGTCCATTTGCTTGGAAAATGTGTTTCCAGCCCTTCACTTTGAGTCTGTGTAGGTGTTTTGTCCTGAGCTGGGTCTCTTGTAGGCAGCATATGCATGGGTCATGCTTTCTTATCCATTCAGCTATTCTATGCCTTTTGATTGGAGCATTTAATCCATTTACATTTAAGGTTATTATTGATAGGTACGATTCATTGCCATTTTTGTAATTGTGTTCCTCTCTCTCTCTTTTCCTTCCTTTCCTTAAAGTAGTCCCTTTAGCATCTCTTGCAGAGCTGGTTTGGTAGAGGTGTATTCTTTTAGACTTCTTTTGTCTGGGAAGCTCCTTATTTGGCCTTCTATCTTGACTGAAAGCCTTGCTGGATAAAGTAGTCTTGGTTGCAGACCTTTGGTTCTCATTACTTGGAATATTTCTTGCCATTCTCTTCTGGCTTGGAGCATTTCCATTGAGAAGTCAGCTGCTAAGTTTATCAGGGCTCCCTTGTATGCTACTTCCTTTTTCTCCCTTGCTGTCTTTAAGATTCTCTCTTTGTCTTGGAATCTTGCCATTTTAATTATGATGTGTCTTGAAGTGGGTCTCTCTGGGTTCCTCTTGATTGGGACTCTCTGTGATTCCTGGATTTGTATGACTTTTTGTCTCATCAAATTAGGGAAGCTTTTCATCATTACTTTTTCAAATAGGTTTTCTATCCCTTGCTCTTCTTCTTCTCCCACTGGTATCCCTATTATATGGATATTATTATATTTCATATTGTCTTGCATTTCTCTTAATCCCTCTTCATTCTTTCTGAGCCTCTTTTCCTTTTCTTGCTCTTTCTGGATGTTTTTTTTTTTTTTTCCTACTTGGTCCTCCAACTCACTGATCTGATCTTCTGCTTCATCAATTCTGCTTTTCATTCCTTGCACTGTGTTCTTCAGTTCAGAAATTGTATTCTTCATTTCCTCTTGGCCCTTGTTGATAGTTTCTATTTCCTTTTTCATGTTGATATAGTTTGCAGTGAGTTCATTATAGTTTCCCTGCAGTTTCTGGTAGCTTATTGAGAGCTCATGGAGCTTCCTGACAACCATTGCTTTGAACTCAAAATCTGATAGTTGAGTTGCCTCCATTTCATTTAGCATTTTTTCTGGGGCTTCTTCCTTTCCTTTCATTTGAGGATTGTTTCTTTGTCTTCCCATTGTTTGTGAGGCTCTTCTTTTCAGTCTCAGCTTCTTAAATTGATCTGTTCTGGCTCCCTGGGTTTATGGTTTGAACTTCTGTGGTAGAATACCTGTGAGAATCAGTGATGCAGACTCCTTTGGGTATCCCGGTGTTCACAGCTTCCACTGTCTCAGCTGTTGAAATGCCCCGTCTTTGGGACCATTTCTGTGTTTTTCACAGTTCCAGGGTTTTTTTGTTGTTGTTGTTTTGTTTTTTTTTCTCCCTCGGTATTTAAAATGGGAAAAGAGGAGGAAAAAAAATGAAAAGGGAAGAAAGAAAAGAAGAAAGAAAAAGAAAAGAGAAAAAATAGGAAGGAAGAAGAGATAACGTTTGAAAGGAAGGAAGAAGGAATAAAACAAGAAAGAAGTAACAAGAAGCAAAAGGAGCTGAGTGGTAAAAAAAGATAAAAATAATTAAAAAATAATTAAAAATATTAAAAAAACCCAACCCAATAACTCTTGCGGTTTTCAATCTTGCCAGGCCAGTTTTTTTCTGTTTTTGCTGACTGCAATGGCTAAAGGATGACGGTATCACTTTTCTCCCTGTGCAGCACTCAGTTATGTTTGGGCTATTCTCCTCAGAGCTATCCCGGGGCATCTCCGCACAGGGCTTCAGATGTATGTTCCGAGGCAGCGTGTTCCTATCCAGGTTGCGCATGGGCATCTATGACCTTGCAGCCACCTGTGGTCATGCACGGTTGCCGATTGTCATGCAGCAGTCCCTGGTCAAGCGCAGGCTCGGATCAATCAGGAGCAGCTGTCTCCATTGGTGTGCAGGCGTCGACAGTTGCACGAGTTCCGGCATGCAGTCCTCCCAGGGCTATGCGTGGGTATTCCCATCTCCAGCTTGTTTGCCACTGAGACCTTAACTCCTCTCTATGAGATTTCAAGCAACCAGGTTTATTCCAGTGCTGCCGAAACCTTCTTTGGCTGGGGAGCGGTTGACCCAGCTCCCTCCCTAGAGTCTTGTGGGGAGCCTGGGGAGCACGGCCTGGGGCCTCAGCCCCCGCCCTGGTCTCCACGCTGCTCCCTGGGCTCTTATTGTTCTGAAGTACTCTCCTTACTGTCTGGTTTTTCAATGTGCGCTACAATTATCGATCTCTTGTTTTCAAATATGCTGTGTTTCTGATGGCTGTTTGCTTTGTTCTGCTGTGAATCAACCAGGTTTTTCTCCCATGTGTAGGGGGAAGTATAATGTGCTCCCTCCTACTGTGCCACCATCTTCCTTCTCAGATTGGTTTTCATTGTATCACTCTGTGTTGTGGTGCTATTCTGTGCCCTAAAGCAGTTATATGCTGGTTGGAAATATTTACTGCATATTATCAGGGAATATATATTCTACAAGATTACACAATAACAATAAAAATATTAGTAACCATTAGCTGAGCATCTGCTAACTGCTAGGCATTTTACATATGTTATCTCATTTATTGTCAACCTAGCAATGTAGGTATAATGATGATAAAACTCTCATAATGATTAAGTAGCTTATCCAAGATTTCAGAACGAATCAGTGACAAAATAAGAACTAAGTGAAGATTTGCCAAACTCAAAGCTAGTGCTTTCTACTGCCTTATACTTTTCTTTGGCAGACAAAAAGAAAAAAAGGAAGGAAGGAAGGAAGGAAGGGAAGGGTAGGATAAGAAACCCAGGCAGGTGGTCTAGCTCTGTGCTTTTCACTGTCACAATATGCTGTCACTGTCACTCTGAGAAGCTTGCATCACATATTACTACTCTTCCTGAAAATTTGTAAATGGCTACATCTTACCTAAGAAATCATGTAGAAACATTTCATTGTATCAATTGTATCAACAATATTTCATTGTACTTGAAGTTTTCAACCTCACCCTTACCGTGTCCTTTCACACGTCTGGCACTCAAACAACTGGGACTTCAGGCTAGTTCCCAATACACCTTTTGATTGTTCTTATTAGAGAAAAATTCTCTCCTTTATTCCTGGTTTCCATGAGGAGAGAATTTTCCCTCAGCACAATATTAGTCTTTTTCTGTCCCATTCTTCTCTGTCTCTTGGGGAAGACAGAGTGAATTTTCCAATGAATACGTTTGGGAAAGGACTGGGAATTCTTGGCAATCGTTGCCATTCTGAATGTGGGATCTAGTTGCTGAATTTGGGGGACCTTGCTGTGCTGGGGCACAGGTCAGGGGCTTATGCCACCAGCTGTGAGCCTGGCTAACTATTGGCAGGCACACTTGGCTCTTGAACTAAGCCATGTCCTTCAACATGGCATCTATCAATAGTAAAGTCCACACTTGAGCTTATTTGTTTTATTTCTCAACTTGTTCAGAACCTGGGTGGATAATTGCTATTTATTGGGGACTTTCTCTGAGATTCCAAAAGTACTGTTCACTCTACCTGGATTGCCTCTTGTAATATCCACATACCAAAGTCCCATTTAACATTCTTAAATGCCTTTTCTCCTGTAAATTTCTCTGCATGACAGGCCCATGTGGATAGAATTTTTCATTCTTTCAAATGTCCTTGGAAGTTTGTCGTAACCTGTTTAAATATTTATCTTTGAGCACGGGCTGCGAACCAAAGTGTTGCAGGTTCGATTCCCAGTCAGGGCAGATGCCAGGGTTGTAGACCAGGTCCCCAGTGGGGACCACGCAAGAGGCAACCACACATTGATGTTTCTCTCTCTCTTTCTCCCTCCCTTCCCCTCTCTAAAAATAAATAAAATCTTTAAAAAATATATTTATCTTTGCCCTTATCTTTTACTTATTTAATAACTTTAAATGTATGATGTCCTACTCTGTGCATTGTTGTTATATCTGAGTTTACAGCAGTCCACAATTCAAAGGAGGTCCCTGTCTCCCTTGAATCATTGCTGAGCAGAGTAGGCAGGGTGGAATGTAATGACCAATGAAATGCATGGCGAATGGGAGCATAGGGTGCCATTGGGGGAATTATGGCAAAGGTGCCTAACCTAAAGTAGGGCATGGTCAAGGTCTCAGCCAGATTGTGTCCCTTTCTGGAACCTAAGGACCTCTTTTAAGCTAATAAGTACCTTTAAGAAGTGACTTTTAGGCTGGTATTTGAAAAGTGAGTAAGGGTTAGTTGGGTGAACAGACTAGATGGCTGGGGACAGAATGTGGAGAAGGGAGTAGCTTTCAGGAAATGAAATAGTGTGTAAAAATGGTCCAGGGTTGAATAGCTAGCATTATAGGTGTTAGAATTATAGGTGTTAGACCTCAATTTTGGAGAATAGAGCATCACACAGTAGAGTAAATATTGAATGAATTGAGTTATTTTTCATTAAAGTGAGTTCTCTTAATCTTTACTTGGGAATAGGATAATAATGGACCCTGGTCAGGGAGCTCAGTTGGTTAGAGCATTGTCCCCATACATTAAGGTTGTGGTTTCAATACCTGGTCAGGGCACATACAAGAAGCAACCAATGAATGCATAAAAAAGTGGAAAACAAATCAATGTTTCTCTCTCTCTTCTCTTCTTCACTTTCTCTAAGATCAATACATAAAAAATTGAAATAATAATGATAATTATTTGTAGAACACTTATACAATAGTATGCCAGGCACTGTGTTAAAACACATATTAGCTTATTTAATCTTTCAAATAACTTTATTATGCATTATTGTCTCAATTTTAAGGTAATAAAACCAGATTCAGGTACAGTAAGTAAGAAACCTGTCAGAGGTCATAAAGCCAATTAGAGACAGAGTCTGGGAACAAGGAGTCAACTCATTTCAAAGTCCTCTCTTTCTATGACAATTACTGCAACTGCTACTACTACTGCTGAATATCGCCTCTAATCAGTGTTTACCGTGTGCAGTCATATTCTAAGTACTCTATGCACATTTTCTTATTTAATCCTCACAACAGCCCTCTGGTTGGTAGTATTATTTATTACCCTTGTTTTACAGAGACAGACATTAGGTGGATAAGGAGCTAGTTCACAGAGATATTAGGTGATGGACCAGGATCGGAATTTAAAGCTGTTCTCTCCAGAGCTCAAGTCTCTTCATTACAATTTTCAGGAAAAAAATCTACAGCTATAATAAAGATGTGTGATAAGTTGCTAAAAAATTTGGAAGAGGAAGTGAAAAAATGTATAAATCTTCAGAATAATTGCAGTTGTAAATGACATAAAAGTTATTTTGGAAAGACCTGATTTTAAAAATTAGCATAGTATGAATATTACTTAGAAAAAATTATAAAGATAGGTTGTGTTGGAAGAAAATAGGTAGTGGTTAATAAATAATTTTGTTTAATTGATGCGAAGAATTTAAACTACGTGTGGTAATAAGGTCAGTTTGAACAAGAGGATATGGAATAGCGGGCATTAAAGAAGCAGTTTTAAGGTTCATAAGCAGTACGTATTATTTGATTTAGAGGATGTTAGATACATTTCCAATTCCTGAAAACAGGACCTTCATGAACAAAAAGATGGTTTAGGATAATTATAATACTTGCAAAATCATAATTGTTTTCAATAGCATACATGTCATCTATAGGTCACTGGAGGATATATGGAATTTTGCTTTGGGGAAATCGATAAAATAAAAAATTCATTACTTTCCTCAGTGTCTTATAGCTTTTTTTGTATCTTCTTCAATTTATTTCTTCAATGTCTTATAATTTTCCGAGTATAGGTGTTTTACATCCTTGGTTAGATTTGCTCCTAGGTATTTTATTCTTTCTGCAGCAATTGTGAATGGCATTCTTTTCTTAATTTCTCTTTCTGAGAGTTTATTACTGGTGTATAAAAATGCAACTGATTCCTGGACATTAATTTTGTATCCTCTATTCACTGAATTCACTTATCAGTTGTAGTGGTTTCTTGGTGGAATCTTTAGGGTTTTCTATGTACAATGTCAGGTCATCTGCAAATAAACAGTTTCACTTCTTCCTTTCCAATTTGGATACATTTTGTTTCTTGTCTGATTGCTGTGGCTAGGACTTCCAGTACTCTGTTGAATAAGAGAAGTAAAAGTGGACATCCCTGTCTTGTTCCTGATCTTAAAGGGGACACTTGTAGTTCCTGTTGCGTATGATGTTGGCAGTGGGTTTGCCATATATGGCCTTTATTATGTTTGGGTATGTTTCCTATATCTCTATATTTCTGAGAGTTTTTACCAAAAATGGGTGCTGGGCTTTATCAAATGCTTTTCCTGCATCTATTGATAACAGTCATGTGGTTTTTATCCTTCATTTTGTTTATGTGGTGTATCACATTTGTTAATTTGCAAATGTTGTACCACCTTGCATTCCCAGAATAAATCCTACTTGATCATGGGAATGTATCTGAAAAAATCCAAAAGTGTAATTTGAAAGAACACAAGCACTCCTGTATTCATTGTAGCATTATTTATGATTGCCAAGATATGGAAGCAGCTGAAGTGTCCATCAATAGATGAGTGGATAAAACAACTATGGGACATTTACCTAATGAAATACTATTAGGCTGTAAAAAAGAAGAATATTTTACCCTTCGAGACAGCATGGATGGACCTGGAGAACGTTATGCTAAGTGAAATAAGCTGGTCAGAGAAAGACAAATCCCATATGATTCCACTCACATGTGGAGTCTAATGAACAAACTGAACTAACAAGCAAAATAGAGGCAGACTCAGAGAGCAGGAAGACAGGTATGGGGGGGGTTAGTGGGTGGAAGGATCAAACAAAAAGGAAAAAGGACTCATGGACATGGACAACAGTGTGGTGATTTCACGGGGGAAGTGGGGTATGAGGGGGATAAATGGTAATGGAAAAATACAGTAAAAATTTAAAAAATGAAATTTAAGAGAAAAGCAAAGAAAAAAATGTAAAAACAATTAACTGATATACACTATTCAGAGATTTGCTTTTATGGAATTTTGAGAATTTCTAAGATACAGAAGACTCTAAAGACTACTTAATAAATTCATTGCTTGTGACTGAGATTTTGGAATCACTTTTTTTTTTTGCTTATTCATATTCTTTTTTTAAATTATATTTTATTGATTATGCTATTACAGTTGTCCCATTTTCCCCCCTTCATTACCCTCCACCCTGCACACCCCTCCCACCCACATTCCCCCCTTTAGTTCATGCCCATGTGTCATAAGTTCTTTAGCTTCTACATTTCCCACACTATTCTTGCCCTCCCCCTGTCTACTTTCTACCCACCATCTATGCTACTTGTTCTATGTACCTTGTCCCCCTCTCTCCTCTTCCCACTCCCCTATTGCTA
>PVKU01008667.1:0-71010 GCA_004027475.1 Anoura caudifer | reverse complement strand
GGCCCTGCACACTCCTCCAGCTACTTTGCTCCTTCAGATTTCTTCGCTTGCTGTCTCCATTTCTTCAAGAGCCATTCTTTTTATTTTAAGGAAACATTGCATGTTTTTGTCTGACGATTACCAGCATTCCAGAAACGGAACATGAAATTGCATAACACTGAAACAGCATCCGCAAACATGACTTGGTCTGGTCCAATCCTGGTCGGCCTCTCACTGCACATGCATGTCCTTTCATGATTGTAACCACACAAATGCTGTTTTGTGTCCTAAAATTTTGTACGTCACCTAATTTTGTAAGCCTGCTTGTGTATGGGCACAGCATCATTTCTTCTATGAATGGTACTATGGTTGTTTAACCAGACCCTGATTGTTGGGTCTTTGGGTGGTTTCCAGTTTTTTGCTATTTATTTATTCATTCATGATTTAACCCCCTCCTTTTGGGCCCCACCTCCTGCCAGCCTATAAAAACTGCCCTCTTAAAGGTCACTGCTATGGGTCTTCCCTCCAGATCTAGCAGCCTGTTCTCGATACTCACCAAAATCCTTGTCCTGACTTTAATTGGACGTGGCCTTATTAACCACCCTCACTGCCATGCACCAGCCCATCCCTCAGCCCCTTCATAAAACTCCAGGCTCCCTTCATTGGCTTTTGTTTTTTTCAGTTTTTATTCTTTTATTTTTCCAAATACATACATTTTTACATTTTCATTGTAAAAGAATAAAACAACTAATAATTGGGTAATATAGAAAGTTAAAATACATTTTATTTTAAATTTTAATTGCATCATGAATTATATGATTCAAAATGAATACAAATGCACATATATGAACATATATGTGTACATATAAAATTATGAAGCAATATAATAAAGCAAAACCTGTAATATGCCTTCCTTGGAACTTAAGAAAGATAACACCACTAATTCCATGGAAGCTTCTTGTGATGCTCTTTCTGGGTCATTCCTCTATTAAACCCTACTGAGATACTCTGGATTTTGTGTATTTTACTATTCTCTGAACTAATTTTAATCATTTGTAGATTTGAAGGGGTATTATCCTGACAAACATATCATCTATTTATAATGACATCATTTTTTTCCCAATTTTATGCCTTTAATTTATTGTTATTCTTTTCAGTTGTATACCTTTGCTTTCTGGTTTGCTAAGACTTCCAATATAATGTCAACCAGAAGCAGAAATCACAGCCATCTTTGGCTTGTTCCTGAGTATGAAAGAAATGCTTCTACTGGTTTTTCATTAATAATTGCTATAGGTTTTTGGTACATTCTCTTTAATAGGTTAAAGAAGTTTCTTTTTATTTCTAGTTCACTGTTAAATTTCATCAAATGTTTTTTCTACATCTGTTGAAATGATTGGTTTCCTTTTTTCATCTGTCAATGCTGTAAATTACATTAAATTTTTTAATGTTAAACTTTTTATATAGAACTGAGTTCGATATCCTTATATTTTGAACAAGGCATTAGCATCTATGTTCATAAGTGATATTAACCTATATATTTTTTTCTCATGCTGTATTTGCTTAGTTTGGAATTAAGACTTTACTACCTCACTGAATAAAAGTTCAAAATGTTTTTCCTTTCTTAATCTCATAGAAGATGTGGCTTAAAATTGTAACTGATGCTTTCTTGAATGTTTGGAATATCATTCCTATAAATGCTGGTATCATCTTTGCAGAAAGATTTTAAATTACCTACTTAGTTTTGTTTCTGGCTGTGTGTAAAGTCACCAGATACACCCTGTTTGCCTGGACTGGGACCAGGTTATGTTTCTTCTCTGGCATACTTATTAATAATGCCTCTTTTCACTTTCAAAAATGTCCTTGTTGGTATATGTGGTTGTTATGTATATAGGACTACATAAGGTTTTCACTTTCTTCTTCAGTTAATTTTGGTAGATCATATAATATTGTCTAGTTTGGAGACTTCTGGCCAAGATGGAGGCATAGGTAGACACACTGTGCCTCCTCGCACAACCAAAAGAAGGACAACAACAATTAAAAAACAAAAAAACAATCAGAATTGACAGAAAATTGAACTGTATGGAAGTCCGACAACCAAGGAGTTAAAGAAGAACCATCCATCCAGACCGGTAGGAGGGGCGGAGTTGGGTTTGCAGAGAGGGCTTGTGGCAAAGTGGTGGCTGGCGGACCTGGCAAGACAGTGGACTGTGCAGCAGGGTGGGCAAGGCTGCAACTGGTGGACCTGGTGAGACCGAAGCTGATGGAGTGGGCAGTCCCAGTGTTGCGTGCAGATAAACCAGGAAGAACAATTGGGGAGGGAGACAGACTTTGCAACCCAGGTCCCAATGCGGGGAAATAAAGCCTTAAACCGTTGATTAAAAACACCTGTGGGGGTTGAGGCGCCAGCAGGAGAAACTCCCAGCCTCACAGGAGAGTTTGTGGGAGAGACGCACATGGTCCTAGAACATACACAAACCCACCCGGTAATCAGCACCAGAAGGGCCCACTTTGCTTGTGGGTAGCGGGGGAAGTGACTGAAATCCAGCAGAGAGCAGAACAAGCGTCATTGTTCCCTCTCTGACCCCTGCCCCACATACAGCATCATGACACAGTTGCCCCGCCCTGGTGAACACCTAAGGCTCCACCCCTCACTACGTAACAGGCGCATGAAGACAAAAAAAAAAAAAAAAAAAAAAAAAAAAAAAAAAAAAAAAAAAAAAAAAAAAAAAAAAAAAGGCTGAAACGAAAGAACAGATCAAAGCTCCAGAAAAAAATACAACTAAGCAACGAAGAGATAGCCAGCCTATCAGATGCAGAGTTCAAAACACTGGTAATCAGGATGCTCACAGAATTGGTTGAATTTGGTTGCAAATTAGATGGAAAAATGAAGGCAATGCTAATTGAAATAAAGGATAATGTACAGGGAACCAATAGTGATGGAAAGGAAACTGGGACTCAAATCAATGGTGTGGACCAGAAGGAAGAAGAAACATTTAACCAGAAAAGAATGAAGAAACAAGAATTCAAAAAAATGAGGAGAGGCTTAGGAACCTCCAGGACATCTTTAAACATTCCAACATCTGAATCATAGGGGTGCCAGAAGGAGAAGAGGAAGAGCAACAAATTGAAAACTTACTTGAACAAATAATGGAGAACTTCCCCAATCTGGCAAAGGAGATAGACTTCCAGGAAGTTCAGAGAGTCCCAAAGAAGTTGGACCCAAGGAGGCACACACCAAGGCACATCATAATTAAATTACCCAAGATTAAAGATAAGGAGAGAATCTTAAAAGCAAGAGATAAGGAGAGAGTCACCTACCTACAAAGGAGTTCTCATAAGGCTATGAGCTGATTTCTCGAAAGAAACCTTACAGGCAAGAAGGGGCTGGAAAGAAGTACTCAAAGTCATGAAAGGCAAGGACCTACATCCAAGATTGCTCTATCCAGCAAAGCTTTCATTTAGAATGGAAGGGCAGATAAAATGCTTCTCAGATAAGGTCAAGTTAAAGGAGTTCATCATCACCAAGCCCTTATTATATAAAATGTCAAAGGGACTTATCTAAGAAAAAAAGATGATCAAAACTGTGAACAGTAAAATGACAGCAAAGTCACAGTTATTGACAACCACACCTAAAACAAATAAAAGCAAACTAAGCAAACATCTAGAATGGGAACAGAATCACAGAAATAGAGATCACATGGAGGGTTAGCAACGGGAGTGGGAGTGGGGGAGAGGGGGAAAAGGTACAGAGAATAAGAAGCATAAATGGTAGGTACAAAATAGACAGGGGGGGGTTAAGAATAGTATAGGAAATGTAGAAGCCAAAGAACTTATATGTATGACCCATGGACATGAACTGAAGGGGGGGAATGTGGGTGGGAGGGGCTGTGCAGAGCAGAGGGGAATAAAGGGAAGAAATGAAATGGGACAACTGTAATAGCATAAACAATAAAAATATTTTTAAAAAAATATTGTCTAGTTTGCTTCAAATTTATTGGCATAAGTTGTTTGCAATTTTCTCCGTTTTATTTATTTATTTATTTTTTAGAGAGGGGAAGGGAGGGAGGGAGAGAGATAGGGAGAGAAACAATCGGTTGCCTCTTGTAATTACCCCAACCAGGGACCGAACCCACTACCCAGGCATTTGTCCTGACCTGGAATCAAACCAGCAGTCTTTTTCTTTGTGGGACCATGCCCAACCAACTGAGTTACACTGGTCAGGGCAGTTTCTCATTTTTAAAACTTTGCTGTGGCTTTAAATGTATCATTTTAAAACTTTCTAACACTGTTTATTTTTATCTGTTTCTTCCTCTAGATCAATATTACCCAAATTTTGTCCACTTTATTAATCTTTTTAATGTACAGCTTGTGACTTTATTGATTTTCTCTGCTGTTTATTTTTTAGTGCATTAATTTTTGCTCTTACTATTTCATCTTTCTCTTTTCATAGGCTTTATTCTGCTGCTTTTTCAAAATTCCTAACATCTGTGCTTGATTTATCAGTTTTTTGAAAAAAAATTATTTATCAATTCAAGAGAGAGGAAGAAAGAGAGAGAAAAACATCAATTTGTTGTTCCACCTATTGATGCTTTTATTGGTTGCTTCTTGTATGTGCCGTGACCAGGGAGCGAACCTACAACCTTGACACAGGGGGACAATGTTCTAACCAATGGAGTTACTCAACCGGGGCTTAATTTATCAGTTTTGAATCCTTTTTTTCTTTTCTGATACATGCACTTAAGGCCATAGAGCTCCCTAAAAGTGTTGTTTAAGTTCAATCCTTTAAGGTTTTTTTTCCTTTATTGAATATACATATCATAAAATGCACATATGTTAAGTCTACAGTGATGAGTTTTGGCAAATGTAAACAACCATGTTACCATCATCCAAATCAAAATATATGATATTTCTATCAGCCTGGAAAGCTCCATGGGGCCCATTTTGGATCAATCTTCCCTTTATGACCAGAGTTAATCAGTGTTAGGACTATACCAGGCTAGAAGTTCGTCTATATCGACTCATTCACTATCCTTTTTTGTGTGCAGCTTCTTTCCTCAGCGTGTATTGTGTATATCGGTTCATGTCTTCCTTTTTAAAGATTTTATTTATTTATTTATTTATTTATTTATTTATTTATTTAAGAGAGAGGGGTCGCGGGGAGAAATAGGGAGACGTGTGAGAGAAGCAGTGAATAGTTGCCTCTTGCACGCCCCCAGCTGAGGGCCTGGCCCACCACCCAGGCATGTGCCCTGACCAGGAATCTAACCCATGGCCTTTCAGTTCACAGGCAGACTCTCAGTCCACAGAGCCACACCAGCCAGGGCTTGTTTCTTCCTTTTTAATGCTGAATTTATTCCATTATGTGGATGGACATATACTTTTTGTTTATCTATTTTCTGTTGATGGTGGTTTGGATTGTTTTCAGTGTTTGGCTATTATGAATAAAGCATCTATGTACATTCTTATACAAGTCTTTGTTGACATAAGTTTTCGTGTGTCTTGGGTAATAGAAATTGAGAATGGAGATACTGTATTTTGCTGTGTACAGTGTGCACCCACGTTTTTGGCCCAAATTTTCAGGGGAAGAAATCTTTCATTTTAATTTTTTTAATTCAACTTTTTATTCATTTATATTTAGATACTTGTTTATTGTATTATAAAGGAATTTTAGCATTTATTTTTTTAACATGTTACGGTACAAGAAATTTTATGTAACAAATAATTACAAAACACAGATACAAGTTATTTCAGGTACTACTCATATGTAATGCACATTCTTATTTTTCCCTCAAAAATTTGGTCAAAGAAGTGTGCATTATACATGGCAAAATATGGTAATTCTCAATCTCAAAGAAAACATCTTCCTCATCAAAAAGTTGAAAGGTGCTGGTTGTCACTTTTATACCATCCCAGGGACTTTACTTTTTAAATTTATGGACAATGATGTACAGTTTTACTATGTGGCCATTGGTTTAAAAAATAATGACCTTGTTTTTTCATTCAGTTTTGCAGGAAAAAGGGACTTGTATGTAAATTCAGGCCCTGCTTCCTCAAGATCATGTTAGGTGTGGCCAGCAGTACACAGAACTGTAGTTAGTTGTACATTTGTGATTTCATCGCCCTCTTGTTTGGAAGTGGAAAGGCTGGGCCTCAGTTTAGACATCCAATAGTTTTTACTATATGGTATTTTCATTATTCAGTTCTAGCTCTTAAAAAATTTTACATTAAGAATTTTTTTCTTTGAACAGTATGTTATTTGGAAGAGTGTTTTGAAATTTCCATATGTTTGGGATGATTTATTTATTTTTTTTGGTGATTTCTAACTTAATTGCATTTTGGTCAATTAAGATAGTCCTTTTAATAATAATTTTTTGAAATGTTTTGAGACTTGCTTTATGACCTAATGTGTAGTAAATTTGTATGCTTAAAAGAATGTGTATTCTCCAATATACACACATTCACATTTATTTAACAAGCTTGATATGGAAGTACACAGATAGGTAAATGTATCTAAATATATAGATAATGGATCTCAAGCTTATTAATGGCATTGTTCAGATTTTCCAAATCCTTTCTGATTTTTGTCTGTTCAACCTACCGGTTACTAAAAAGATGCATTAAAATCTCCTACCCCAATTATGGATTTATCAATTTCTTCTTACAATTTTGTCAAGTTTAACATTATATTTTAGAATCTTTATTATTTGGGATATGCAGATTTAGAATTACTGTATTATTCTAGCAAGCAATAAATTATTATTGTAATTGTTTCTAATTGGGACTACATCAAACTATAAAGTTTTTGCACAGCAAAGGAAACCATTGATAAAACAAAATGACAACCTACTGAATGGGAGAACATATTCGCCAACAACACATACAATAAAGGGTTAATATACAAGTTATACAGAAATCATACAACTCAACAACAAAAAACACCCAAACAATCCAATAAAAAATGGGCTGAGGACCCGAATAGACACTTCTCCAAGGAGTATATACAGATGGCCAAGAGACATGTGAAAAGATGCTCAATGTCACTTATCATCAGAGAAATGAAAATTAAAACCATAATGAGATACCATATCACACCTGTGAAAATGGCTATCATCAGTAAACCAACAAACAATAAGTATTGTCTAAAATGTGGAGAAAAGGGAGCCCTCGTGCACTGTTGGTAGGAATGCAGATTGGCACAGCCACTGGAAAACAGTATGCAGTTTCCTCAAAAAATTAAAAGTGGGACTGCTTTATGACCCAGCAGTTCCACTTCTGGGTATATATCTGAGGAAACCTAAAATACTAATTTGAAAGAATATACGCGCCTCTGTTTTCATTACAGTGTTATTTACAATAGCCAAGCTATACAAGCAGCCTAACTGCCCATCAGAACGTGAATAGATAAAAAGTATATGCCATGGAATATTACTCAGCCATAAAAAGTGAAATCTTACCATTTGTGATAGCATGGGTGGACCTAAAGGGCATTATTATGCTAAATGAAATAAGTCAGTCACAGAAAGACAAATACCATATGATCTCACGTATATGTGGAATTTAAGAACAAAATAAAAGAACAAACAAAATTGAAACAGACTCATAGATACAGAGAAAAGACTTATGGTTGCCAGAAGCGAGGGTAGTTGGGGGACTGGCTGAAAAAGTGAAGGGATTAAGAAGTACAAATTGGCAGTTACAGAATAGTCATGAGGATGTAAAGTACAGCACAGGGAATATGGTCAATAATATTGTAATAACTTTGTTTGGTGCCAGTGGGTACTGGAAATATTGGGGGGGGGGCACTTTGTAAAGTGTAAGATTATCTAACCACTATGCTGTACACCTGAAACTAACACAAAATAATAATGAATGTCAACTGGAATTAAAAAGTAAAATTTAAAAAAGGAATAACCATCCCTCCCCCCCAGGTAAAATCAATTATTATTGTAGCCAGTTTTCAAGTCCTCATAGAGTGACTATCTTTTATGATGCCTTTTGCCTTAGTGCCTGTTTATCTCATGTTAATATTTGGTGTCAGCTTCCTTTCAGTTAGTATTTATTTGGTATTTCTTCCATCATTTAACTTCTGGCATTTCTCTGTATTGCTGCTTTTCTGCCTATGCTGTTAATGCAGCCTAGATTAGAAGTCAGAAAACCTGTGTGCTAGTCTCGGTTGTGTCCTGGAGTCTTAGGTTCCTCATTTTTCAAGCGGGTGCAAGAACACATGCCCCACCCTTCCCCATGCTGAGAGAATCAAATGAGATAGGGCATGGGAAATCACTTTGCAAACTGTAAATTATTCTGCAAATTACTGTTGCATTAGCCATCTAGCAATGAGTGTCCCCAGAAGCTTGTTTAAAGCCACAGTGGTTAAGGGCTTGGTTGATAAAGCCATGCTTTTGCTTTTTGCATTTGCAAATACTATTTCACAAGGTGACTGCAAGATGTAAATGTATTTAAAGTACTGTGTTATCTGGAGCATAGTTAAGTGTTCAATGAATAGTAACTTACTGTTTTTATGATTGTCATTATGATTATTGTGTTGCTTTTGATTTTGCCCTGAATTCTAGATCCTCAGTTTACCACTGTATGATCATAGGCAAATTTCTTAACCTCTCTAAGCCTCAACTTCTTCACTTTTGAACCTAGTAACTAGTTCATAGTCTTGGTATAAGAATGATATAAAATAATGATAAAAAGGGGTTGGTCAGTGTCATGGTCATCATAATCTTAACCTTGAAGATCTCTTCTACATGTTGGCACTTCTCTGACATTGCCAAATCATCTCTGACCCCTTACCTGGGTTTGAAGCCCTTATGTAAAATGTAGTTGAGTAGGACCACTTGGAAATCTTACCATCAATATAAAGCATTCTGTCCAAAGTTAAATTCTCCAACCTTTCTCCTCACCAAATCATTTCAGCTTTTTGAGCACCTAAATGATGGATTTACGTTAAGCCCTACCCTTAAGGAGCTCACCATTTAATAGAAGACTGTCCTTACAATATATGCTAGAAATGCCATTGCAGAAATTATAAGGCACTTCGGGAGATCCTAGAGAAGAAATACACCCTGTGGGGAGGAGGGTGATCAAGTCATGGAAAGCTTCCCAGACGTTGCAAAAGGGAAAGCTCGTTTCCCCGTTTCTACCACACATACCAGAACCACTGTCCATCATTCTCCCAGCACAGCAGAGTGGAGTACATAAAATTAAACAGACTTTTTTTCTCTTCATAATTTCCAAGCAGTGACTCAGGGATCTGACATAGCGGTCTACATCCTGAAAGTCATCTATTAGCTTCCCCTGTATCCTACTGTCTCATAACTGAGAGTATGAGGACCACTTGGCCTTTCCTGTCCAGGCCTGAAGAGGCTACATCCTTGCTGCCTGCATTCCATTGGCCAGACCCAGTGGCATACCCCTCCCCCACTTTGTCTAATGGTGAGGGGAGCTGGGAATTGTAGTTTTTCTGTGTACCAGGAAGAACAAAGGATTCATTGGGCTTCTAACCAGTTTGCGCCACAGCTGCCTCAGAGGCGGCTTTGACATCAGCTACTGACATGTTCCTTTTTGCTGCTCTGCTTGTAAAGGCCACGGAGCAGAGGAGAATCACTCCAGTAGTCCCCTGTATTCAACCCCTGTTTGATGAAACCCTTAATTTCTTTTTGTCACCGTGTTCGCTGTAATAGTACTTCCAAGCCAAGAAAAAATTATTTTGGCACCTAGATCAGTGCTTGGCACATAGTAGGTATACAAATAATTATTTTTTAAGTGTATGAATCCTCTCAACTCTAGAACTAACTTAGAGGTAATTTAATAATAAGACTAAATAAACTCAGCACTTGAGTGGGCTGATAGGGAGGGAGGAAGGGAGAGTGTGGAGGAAAGTTTGATTCCTACACAATCAGGGATGGGAGGATCTCCCTTTTTTAAATGTATATATTTAATATATAAATACATATATTTTTTGTTTTCACCTGAGGACATGCTAATTGATTTTAGAGAGAGGGGAAGGGAGGGAGAGAGAAAGGGAGAGAAACATCAGTGCAAGAGAGAAACGCCCATTGGTTGCCTCTCCTGCGTGCCCCAGTGGGGAACGGAACCCACAATCTGGACTTGCCCCCTGACTGGGAATCCAACCCACCACCTTTTGGTGTGTGGGACAGTGCTCCAACCAACTGAGCCCCCTGTCTAGGGCAGGATCATCTTTTTTTTTTTTTTTTTTAAGAGCTCGTTTATTGGTCACCTTTGAACTACATTGCAGGTAAGTAAAAATCACTCTGGGCTATAAACTTTCTGGAATGTCTGTTCGGTCCTGTAGAACCAGAAGGGGAAAGTTACAGGGCTAAGCAAAGGCCTCAGGGGACTGAGGGAAGGGAAGTTCTCATGGGTGAGCACAGATTCTGATGGGCTCACCCTTTATCGGCTGCTTTTAGTGGGGGGTGGGGGGCTTGGGCAGGTTACTTAATCTTTTTGTGCCATTTTCTCATCTGTAATATAAAGATAAATATACCTCCCTCTTCTGGTTTTTAGGTTAAGCAACTTACTATAATGAAAAGCATAGGCCAATGCCTGGCACAATGACGTGCTGTGTAATTGCAGATACTGTTATCATTAGGGACAGAGGAGAAATGGTTGCTCCAAGTCCTAAATTGACAGACTAGAAGGGCCCTTAGAGGTGACTGTGTCTAATCCCTCCTGAGCACCATGGGGCTCGTTGTTCCTGGCTGTCTGGCCACATTATCACACTGTTCCTGGTTTTCAGCTCACACTGTGGTTCTAAGCTGTTTGGTAAAGTAGGTGAAATTTAGTTTAAATGCCGACTGCCCTGCCCAGTCCCTGCCCGTTGCCTGTTTCCCCACTCTGACTTCTCCACCCCCTACCACCTGCACTTTCCCACCACCCAGAACTCCACTCTGCCACCCCCTCACCATCCCACCTTGGTTTTCTTGTATCTCTGTCCAGGGTCATACTCTGCGTGCCAGTGCCAGCTAGTTAATCTGATAAATGGTTTCCTCTGAAAGTACAACTTGATGCTTCACACAAAGGTGCATTATGACTGGGGCCCTTCTGGGGAACATGCCTCACCCTTTGTGTCCTGGTATGTGGGAGGGAGGGAGAGTGGCATTCCAGCTAGGAAGTTGGAGATTTAGGCCATCAAGCTCCCCTAGAAGAAGACAGATCCTCGCTGAGCACCCATCCTGTTGGCTGGGGAGGGGGCAGATGTGGATACTGGCAGGGACATTTATTTAATAAATTTCTAGATGTATTGCTAAGGAGCCACAGGGGGTGGGGCAGCATATGAAAATGAGTAAGACTCGTCCCTGCCTGCAAAGACTGAGGGAAATAAAAGCACACAGTTAATAAGCATACAAAATAAGCTGTATCTCGAGCTAAAACAGATACGTATCAGAGTATAAAGAAGGATGAAAGATCCCTTTAACCTGGAGATTTCAGATGATTCTGTGGAGAGGCTGGTGGTGGCCTTAGAACTGAGGCCTGAGGAGGGTTTTATAAAAGTGTATTGTGTTTTCCACAAATACTAGGATACCTACAAATATTAAAACACGGAAAGAAAGGAAAATAACCCAGTCTCACAATTCAAGAAGACCTCTGTTATCCCTAGAGACTGAGATTATAGGTGATTCTGTTTGCTATACGTTCCTGTATTTGTAAGTTTTCTGTCATGAGTTTTACAGTCAAAAGAATACACATTTATAAAAATAAAATTTAAAACCCAAAGACAGTTCAGTACTAACATTTCAGTATGTCGTCCTTCTAGTCTTTTTGTCATATGTAATTTTATGGTTCCATTTATGCAATTACATACATCCCTGCTGTTTCCAGCTTCTCCGTATTTGCCTGTTGTTATAAATACAACTGAGCAGTTGTGGGATGTAATTCACATAACCATTTCCCTCATGTTCAAGTGGAAGGTGGTTTATAAATTTTTGCTGTTATAAATAACTTTTGGTATAGTCCTATGTATAAGTAATTTTTTTAATTAATAAACCTTAATTTTTAGGTTCGTGGCAAAACTGAGTGGCAGGTAGAGTTGTCCCAAACCTGCTCCCCTCCACACACCCACAGCCTCCCCTACTTTCAGGCCCACTGTCGACATCCTGCCACAGAGTGGTGTTTGTTCTCGCTGACGGACCTACGCTGTCACACCATCATCACCCAAAGTTCATAGTTCATATTAGGGTTCACTCTTGGTGTTGTATGTTCCATGGGTTTTGACAAATGATGATATGTATTCACCATTACAGTTTTATACAGAGTATTTTCACTGCCCTAAAAATCCTTCGTGCTCCACCTAGCCATCCCTCCTTTCCCCTAGGCCCTGGAAACCTCTGTTCTTTTTAGTCTCTGTAGTTCTGCATTTTCCTGTATGGCCTGTAGTTGGAATCCTGCAGTACGCAGCCTTTTCCGATTGGCTTCTTTCAATGAGTAATGTGCATTTAAGTTTCCTCCATGTCTTTTTACCGCTTGATAGCTCTTTTTTTTTTTCTTTTCTTTTTCTTTTTTAGCTCTGAATAATAATTCATTTTCTGGATGTACCACAGTTGTTAATTTATCCACTGACCTGCTGAAGGACATCTTGGTTGCATCCAAGTTTTGGCAATTCTGAATAAAGCTGCTATAAACATTCATGTGCAGGTTTTCGTATGGATATAAATTTTCAACTCATGGGTAAATCCCAAGGAGCACGATTGCTGGATTGTACGAAGAGAGTATGTTTAATTTTGTGAGAAACTGCCTGACTGTCTTCAAAACGGCCGGACCATTCTTCATTCCCGACAGCAGTGACTGAACTTTCCTGTTGCCCCACATCCTCCCCAGCATGCGATGTGTCAGTGATCTGAATATTGGCCTTCTGACAGGTGTGTAGAGATAAAGCATGATAGAAAAAATATATATTGGTCTCTGTTCCCAATGCCTGGCACAGACTCCTGAAACCCTTGTAATTTCCTAAGTGATAGGAATACTGGTAGCATCTCTGTTCTAATATTTGGTCTTTGACCCCAGTTCCTTACACAGGGCTTTTAAATCCCTTGGAGCTTCTTGGGCAATAGGAGTGTCTTTTATTCTATGAGGCAACTCTGAATGGGGTTCTCAATGGTTTCTGGGTGGGGGCATGATTAGAAACTTGGAATGTGCAGCCTTGTCCCTCCATTCTGTAGAGAGAGGAGAGGGGCCGGAAGTGGAGTTCATAACTGATCGTGCCTGTGTGAGAAAGCCTTCTAAAAATCCCAGTAGTGTGCGGTTCAGGGAGCTTCCAAGTCGGTGAACACATCCATGTACCAAGGGGGTGATGTCCCCCAACTCTATGGAAACAGAAGCTCCTACACTAGAGACCGTTATGTATCTCTTCATTGGGCTGTTCATCTGTATCCTTTATCGTATCCTTTAATAAACGGGTAGACATGTTTCCCTGAGTCCTGTGAGCTGCCCTCGTGAATTAATCGAATCCAAAGGGAAGAGTTCATGGGAATCTCTGATTTGTAGCCAAGTCAGGCATACGTTGTGGGTAACCTGAAGTGGGGGACAGTCACATGGGACTGAACCCTTAACCTGTGGAATGTGACACCAGGTAGATAGCGTTAGAATTGAGTTAAATTGTAGGACACCCAGCCAGGGTTGCAGAATTGCTTGCTTAATGTGGGGGGAAAAATAACCCAAATCTGGTGTCAGAAGTGTGAATCTGATAGTGTGAGTGTAAAGGAGAAGGACATACAGGAGGAGGAATGAGGTTTTTCCTACACAAGTGGTATCTCATTGTTTTATGTTTTTTTAAAAAAATATTGTTTATTGAGTACGAGAGAGAGGAAGGGAGAAAAAGAGAAATGTCAGTGTGAGAGAGAAACATTGATTGGTGGCCTCCTATTCGCACCCCGACAAGGGACTGAATCCCCAACCTAGGCATGTGTCCTGACTGGGAATCAAACCCACAACCTTTGGGTGTATGGGACGGTGCTTCAGCCAACTGAGCCACACCAGCCAGGGCTCATTTTTGCTTTAATTTGCAATTCTCTAATAACATATGATGTTGAGCATCTTTTCATATACTTATGTGCCACCTGAATATCTTCTTTGATGATGTATATCTTCAGGACTTTGGCCCATTTTTAGATCAGATTGTTAATTTTTATATATTTGAGCTTTAAGAGTTCTTTGTATATTTTGGACAGTATTCCTTTATCAGATGTATCTTTTCAAAATGTTATATCCCAATTTGTAGCTTAGCTTCTTACTCTCTTGACATTGTCATTTGCAGAACGGAAGTTTTTGATTTTAAGGTAGTCTAGCTTACCACTTCTTTCTTTAATGGATTGTGTCTTTGTGTGATATACGAAGTCATCACCATATCCAAGGTCATTTAGCTTTTCTCCTGTGTTATCTTTTAGGAGTTTTATAGTTTTGCATTTTACATTTAAAGTCTGTGATCTGTTTTGAGTTAATTTTTGTGAAGGGTGTAGGTGTGTACCTAGATTCTTCTTCTTCTTCTTCTTTTTCTTTTTTTGCATGTGAATGTCCAATTGTTCCAGTGTCACTTATTGAAAAGGGTATCTTTGCTTCATTGTATTGCCTTTGCTCCTTTTTCAAAGATCAGATGTTTATACTTATTTGGATCTATTTCTGGGCTCTCTGTTCTGTTCCATTGAAGTATGCGTCTAGTTTTGCACAAATACCACACCATCTTGAAGTTGGGTGGTGTCACGCTCTGGCTTTATTGTTCTTCTTCAATATTGAGTTAATTATTCTTGGTCATTTGTCTCTCCATATAAACTTGAGAATCAGTTTGTTGATATCCACAAAATAAGTTACTGGGATTTTTATTGGGATTGTGTTGAATCTGTAGATAAAGTTGGGAAGAACTCATCTTGACAATATTGAGTCTTCCTATCCATGAATATGGAATATTTCTCTGTTTATTTAGGTTTAAAAAATATCTTTCATTGGAGTTTTGTAGTTTTTCTCATTTACATCGTGTACATATTTTGTTAGAGGTGTAAATATTTCATTGGGGTTGGTGCTAATGTAAATGGTAATTCAAATTCCACTTGTTCCACTTGCTTGCATCTAGGAAAACTACTGGCCTTGGTATATTGATTGACCTTGTATCCTATAACCTTGCTATAATTGTTTATTAGTTCCAAGACACTTTTGGTTGATTCTTTTAGATTTTCTACATAAACAGTTGTTATCTTTGAACAAATACAGTTTTGTTTCTTCTTTTCTAATCCGTATACCTTTTATTTCCTTTTCTTGTCTTATTGCACATTAGCTAGGACTTCCAATACAATGTTGAAACAGTGACAAGGGGAACATCCTTGCCTTGTTCCTGATATTAGTGGGAAGACCTCAAGTTTCTCCCCATTAATATGATATTAGCTGTAGGTTTTTGGTAAATGTTCTTTATCAAGTTGAGGACATTCCACTTTATTCCTAGTTCGGAGAAAGATTTTATCATGAGCGAGGTTAGATTTTGTCAAATGCTTTTTCTATATCTACTGATATCATCATGTGATTTTCTTCTTGATGTGATGGATCACATTAATTGATTTTTGAACATTGAACCAGCCTTGCATATCTGGGATAAATCTCACTTGGTCATGGTGTACAATTTTTATACATTGTTGGATTCAATTTGCTAACATGATGTTGAAGATTTTCGCATCTATATTCATGAGAGATTTGGTCTGTACTTTTCTTACAATGTCTTTGTCTGGTTTTGGTATTAGGGTAGTGCTGGCCTCATAGAACACGTTGGGAACTATTCCTTCTGCTTTTGTCTTCTAAAAGAGATCATAAAGAATAGGTATAATCTTTTCCATAAATGTTTGGTAGAATTCACCAGTGAGACCATTTGGCCTGCTGCTTTCTGTTTTGAAAGGTTATTAATTATTGATTCAATGTCTGTGATAAATATAGGCCCATTCAGGTTGCTTATTAACAATTTTTTAAAAATATATTTTATTGATTATGCTATTACAGTTGTCCCATTTTCCCCCTTCATTCCCTTCCACCCTGCACACCCCCTCCCACCCATATCCGCCCCTTAGTTCATGTCCATGTGTCATAAGTTCTTTAGCTTCTACATTTCCCACACTATTCTTGCCCTCCCCCTGTCTATTTTCTACCCACCATCTGTGCTACTTATTCTCTGTACCTTGTCCCCCTCTCTCCTCCTCCCATTCCCCTATTGCTAACCCTCCATGTGATCTCCATTTCTGTGCTTCTGCTCCTGTTGTAGTGCTTTGCTTAGTTGGCTTTTGTTTTAGGTGTGGTTGTTAATACCTGTGAGTTTGCTGTCTTTTTACTGTTCATATTTTTTATCTTCTTTTTCTTAGATAAGTCCCTTTAACATTTCATATAATAAGGGCTTGGTGATGATGAACTCCTTTAACTTGACCTTATCTGAGAAGTACTTTAGCTTCCCTTCCATTCTAAATGACAGCTTTGCTGGATAGAGCAATCTTGGATGTACGTCCTTGCCTTTCATGACTTTGAGTACTTCTTTCCAGCTCCTTCTTGCCTGTAAGGTCTCTTACAGGCAATTGAGAAATCAGCTGACAGTCTGATGGGAACTCCTTTGTAGGTGACTCTGCCTTTATCCCTTGCTGCTTCTAGAATTCTCTCATTCACTTTAATCTTGGCTAATGTAATTATGATGTGCCTTGGTGTGTTCCTCCTTGAGTCCAACTTCTTTGGGACTCTGAGCTTCCTGGACTTCCTGGAAGTCTATTTCCTTTGCCAGATTGGGGAAGTTCTCCTTTATTATTTGTTCCAATAAGTTTTCCACTTGTTGCTCTTCTTCTTCCCCTTCTGGTACCCCTATAATTTGGATGTTGGAAAGTTTAAAGATGTCCTGGAGGTTCCTAAGCCTCTTCTCATTTTTTAAAATTCTTGTTTCTTCATTCTTTTCTGTTTGGTTGTTTCTTTCTTCCTTCTGGTCCACTCCATTGATTTGAGTCCCAGTTTTCCTCCCATCTCTATCAGTTCCCTGTGTGTTTTTCTTCATTTCACTTATTGTAGCCTTCTCTTTCATCTAATTTGTGAGCAAAATCAACCAATTCTGTGAGCATCCTGATCACCAGGGCTTTGAATTGTGCATCTGATAGGTTGGCTATCTCTTTGTCACTTAGATAAATTGGCTCTGGGGCTTTGATTTCTTCTCTGGTTTGAGCCATTTTTATTTCTGGGTTTTTTTTTTTTTTTTTTTTTTTTTTTTTTTTTTTTTTTTTTTTTTTTTTTTTTTTTTTTTTTTTTTTTTTTTTTTTGGTCTCATTGGGGCTGTTACATAGTGAGGGGTGGAGCCTTAGGTGTTCCCCAGGGCAGGGCAGCCCAGTCGCTGGGTAGTGATGCTGTATGTGGGGGAAGGTTCCGAGAGGCAACAATGGCGCTTGCTCTGCTCACTCTCGGATTCCAGTCCCTTCCGCTGCTTCCCCTTCGCCTGGATTATCTGCGCGTGAATGTGGGACTACCTGGTCAGCCAGCCGCCTTGCGTGGCCTCACTGTGTCTGCACAGTTGCCACCCCGTGCCCGGGGTCTGCTAGCCGCCACCTGTGCACCTGGGGTCTGCCAGCCCCTGCTGCCTGCATGCCCGGTCTGCACCTCTACTTTTTCCTGCCGCAACTCCGCCCCTCTTACCTGTCTGGATGAATGGTTGTTGGACTTCCGAACAGTTCAGTTTTCTATGAGTTCTGGTTGTTTTCTTGTTTCTAAATCTTTGTTGTCCTTAATTTTGGTTGTGAGAGGAGGCACAGTGTGTCCACCTACGCCTCCATCTTGGCTGGAAGTTCTATTAACAATTTTTTAAAGGATAGATTTCTGGAGCTAGGATTTCTGGTCAAGGGTTTGATGTATGTGTGTGTGATTCTGAAAGTAGCACTTGCTCATTGTTAAATAAATAAACTGTGCAGAAATATACCAAGTATAGAAATTAAAGTTTCCAAATAACCCCTTGCCCCAGACAGACTCCACAGAAATGATCACTGTTAGTGGTTTGTTGTGGATTTTTCTAAACATTTTCTGTCCTTTTTGAAAAATTTTTAATGTTTTCATATCTATTGATAAATTGCTTTCCAAAAGATCTGTAATAAGGCATGATCATTTCTAATAGGAGTGAGTTTCTTTTCTAAGTATAGAAATATAGCATGTTATCATAGAAAATAAAGACCATTTTAAAAGAAAAGTTAAATCACCCATAATTTCACTGTGTAGATGACTTATAGAATGTTTTAGAGCATTTCTCTTTGAGCATGAAACAGGAGCACAAACCACAGGTGCCATGTGACAGGCACGAAGTGCCAGATCAAGAGATAGAGCATGTGAGCACTTCCCTGACCCTCCATCATGCACTGACACTTCAGTATAGTAGGAATCATGGGCATCTGTAATAATGTCAAATATAGATGGATAGATACATACATCATACATACATGCATAAATGCTAGCATTTGCAATAAGAAAAAATATATATAGTAGGAATCATTTTTTCTAGCTAGGGTTCCTACTAGTTTGCTTTTTGTTTTTAACCAGCTTAACCATTTTTCTACTCAATTTTTTTTCCTGATCTAATATTGTGAGCATTTCTCCATATCTTTAACATGCTGTATTGTCTTGGGATGATTACCGAGATAAATGCAAACATTTGTATTCACCTCTGGCTTCTTAGACTAGATTCCTAGAAGAATACTCATGTGAGTACTTAAAAAAAGAAGAACATGAGTACTTTTTAAATGTTTGATGCTTATTGTCCAGTCATCTCCCAGGAACATATTAAATTTGCAGTGTAGTGGTAATACTTTAACAGAGAGGGAGTGTGGGAAGGAGAAAGCTAGGGGGTGCCTGGAATATGGCCACTACTTACGGTGACTCTCTGAGGAGTGATTGGCTCAATGTCTGGTGGTGCCTTCCAGCAGCTGGGGCCTTCAGTTTCATGGATCCATGGCTTGAACATTGGTTTATTCATTCAGCAAATACTTATTAAGCATCTTTTCCATGCTCTGCATTGTTCTAGGCTGAAAATACTGTAGGGATAAGGCCAACTTTCTGCCTTGGGAATGTTAAAAGTGCTGATGGGGAGTCAGACCATAAGCACATAAACAATTGAGTTTGTAATATAATATCTAACAGTGAAAAAAATTGTGAAGAAAGATAAAGCTTTCTCTCTGGAGAGAAAAAGGATCTCTCTGGACCTAGAGAGTGAATGCCTGGGCAGGACGGTGCCATTTCAGTTGGGTTGGCCAGGGAAGGTCTTTCTGGGGTGGTGACATTAGAGCTGAGACCTGAATGAGGAGCTGCAGGGAAATCTGGTACCATGGTGATTTTCAGTTCTGGCTGGACATTAGAAGGACCTGGAGGGGCTTTTTAAAAATCTCAATGCCCAGGACACACTCCAGGCCAACTGAAACAGAATCTCTGGAGATAGAGCCCAGGCAGGTACTTTTTAAGTACCTCAGGCGATTCCCGTGTGCAGCCAGGGTGGAGAAACAGTGGTCCAGGGCAGCTCTGTCCGATAGAAATGCAATTCAAACCACAAAGTTAATTTAAAGTATTCTAACAGCCTCATTTAAGAAGTAAAAAGTAATTTTTACTTCTTAAGTAATTTTAGTAACATTTAACTTTACCTAATACATCTAAAATATAATCTCATTATGTAATCAATACAAAAATTATTAATGTGATATTCTACATCTTTTGTAACTAACTGAGATCCAGTGGGTATTTTACATTTATGAAACACATCTGAATTCAGACTAACCACATTTCAGGTGCCCAGTAGACACCTTTGGCCACCATACTGGACAGCAGAGCTACAGAGGAAGAACTTTCAGGCCCAAGGAACAGTAGGTGCAAAGACCTGAACTGATTAAGTTAAGACCTGAGCTGATTCTTGAGGTTGAACTACCACTAGGAGGCACGTATGGTTGGAGGGGAGTAAAAAAGGTAGGAGTGGTAATAAATGAGGTCAAAGAGATAGTCAGGGCCTAACATCTTGGCTTTTATTCTAAATGTGTTTTAAAGCCAGTGGAAACAGTTTGCTCTATTTGACTTTTTTGTTTTTGTTTTAAGGATAGATCACTTTCATTCATTCATTCATTCATTTTAGAGAGAGAGGAAAGGAGAGGGTGGGAGGGAGACAGAAAGATAGAGACATTGATTTACTGTTCTACTTGTTTATGCATTTATTGGTTGATTCTTGTATGTGCCCTGACCTGGGATCAAACTTGCATCTTTGTGTATTGGACAACTTAACTAGTGGAGCTACCCAGCCAAAGCTCGGTTGTATTTTTAAAGAACCTTTGGCTTCTGCATTGGAAATAGTCTGCATGGAGGGCAGAGTGAAGCAGGGAGGTCCAGAAATAGGCTATTATAGGATTAAGAGGATTTAGAGAAATAGAAGAGGCTTGGATTTGAGAGGTCATGAGGCAGATGCTGAAAAGTTCACGATAAATATTCTGAAGCATGGTCACTGATAGATTGGATGAGGGATGTGGGAGAAAGAGAGGATTCAAAGATAACTTCAAGATTTTTGCCCTGAGAAAATGGTGGCAGAGCTTGAGGTGAGGGTATGGGGTAAACATAGGTTTGTGTGAAATAAGAGTTCATTTTAAGTATAGACCAATCAAAATTGGGTGTGTCCTCTATTTTTTAAAGTATATTTTATTGATTATGCTATTACAATTGTCCTATATTTTTCTCCCCTTTATTCCCCTCCGCCCTGCATACCCCCTCCCACCAGAACCCATCCCCCTTAGTTCATGTCCATGGGTCATACATATAAGTTCTTTGGTTTCTCCATTTCCTGTATTTTTCTTAGCCTCCCCTTGTCTATTTTGTACCTACCATTTATGCTTCTTATTCACTATACCTTTCCCCCATTCTTGCCCCTCCTTATCCCCACTGGTAACCCTCCGTGTGACCTCCATTTCTGTGATTCTGTTTCTGTTCTATTGTTTGCTTAGTTTTTTTATTTTTATTTTTTAGGTTCAGTTGTTGATAGTTGTGAGTTTGTTGTCATTTTACTGTTTATAGTTTTGATCTTCTTTTTTTTTCTTAGATAAGTCCCTTTAACATTTCATGCAATAAGGACTTAGTGATGATCAGCTCCTTTACCTTGATCTTATCTGGGAAGCACTTTATTTACCCTTCCATTCTAAATGAAAGCTTTGCTGGATAGAGCAATCTTGGATGTAGGTCCTTGCCTTTCATGACTTTGAGTACTTCTTTCCAGCCCCTTCTTGCCTGCAAGGTTTCTTTTGAGAAATCAGCTGATAGTTTTATGGGAACTCCTTTGTAGGTAACTGTCTCCTTATCTCTTGCTGCTTTTAAAATTCTCTCCTTATCTTTAATCTTGGGTAATTTAATTATGATGTGCCTTGGTGTGTGCCTCCTTGGGTCCAACTTCTTTGGGACTCTGAGCTTCCTGGACTTCCTAAAAGTCTATCTCCTTTGCCAGATTGGGGAAGTTCTCCTTCATTATTTGTTCAAATAAGTTTTCAATTTGTTGCTCTTCCTCTTCTCCTTCTGGCACCCCTATGATTCGGATATTGGAATGTTTCAAGATGTCCTGGAGGTTCCTAAGCCTCCCCTCATTTTTTTGAATTCTTGTTTCTTTATTCTGTTCAGGTTGAATGTTTATTTCTTCCTTTTGTTTCAAATTGTTGATATGAGCCCGGGTTTCCTTCCCTTCACTCTTGGTTCCCTGTATACTTTTCCATTATTTCACTTTGCATAGCCTTCACTTCTTCCTCTATTTTGGGACCATTCTCAACCATTTCTGTGAGCATCCTGATTATCAGTGTTTTGAACTATGCATCTGATAGGTTGGCTATCTCCTCGTCAGTTGTTTCAGTTTTGATCTGTTCTTTCATTTGGACCATAGTTCTTTGTCTCCGCACACCTGTTACTTTGTAAGGGGTGGAGCCCTAGGTATTTGCCATGGCAGGGAACCCACGTCTCTGTGTTTGGCGCTGTATGTGGGGTTGGGGTCATAGAGGGAACAATGCTGCTTGCTTGCCTCTCACTGGCTTTCAGTCATTTCCCCTGCTAATTGGGCCTTTCTAGTGCAGATTCCTGGGTGGGTGATTTTGCGTACATTCTTGGACCCCGTGGGTCTCTCCAACAAACTCTCCTGTGAGGCTGGGAGTTTCTCCCACCCCCTCGGCCCCTACAAGTTTTTACAGCCAGAGATTTTAAGGCTTTCTTTTCCTGCACTGGAACCCTGGGTTGTGTAGTGTGTCTCATTCCCCAGTTGTTCCGGTTTATCTGATGTGGGACTGCCAGCCACTGCCTTGCCACGTGTCCTTTTGGCCCCAGCTGCCTTTGTCTGCCCCTCCTACTGGTCTGGATGAATGTTTCTTCTTTAATTCTTTGGTTGTTGGACTTCCATACAGTTCGATTTTCTAGCAGTTCTGGTTATTTTTTCGTTTCTGGTGTTGTCCTTCTTTTGGTTGTTCAAGGAGGCAAAATGTATCTATGTATGCCTCCATCTTGGCCAGAAGTCCTGGGTGTGTCCTTTAAAATATAGAACATGTGAGTCAGCAAAGGCCCAGGGGGTGTGGAAATTGTACAGTAAGTATTCAAGCAATGGAGATACCATTTGGTAAGATGCATGTTGAGACAGGGGCTAGGGTATGGAAAAACAGGAGAAAAAACATACTGCAATAGATTAAAGAGAACCTTAAATGTCAAACTAAGGAATATGAAATTTATTTGACATGCATGGGGGGAGATATTGAACATTTTTGAGCAATAACTAATATGATCACAGCTTAATTTTACATTGACAATGTAAATATATTTAATAGCATGAAAAAATGCTCATGAAATAATTTTCACTAAAATTTTAGATATAATAAAGGCAAGGTTTTTTTAATCTCATGTTTTTAAAAAATGGCTCATGTATTAAAAAAAGAGACTGGAAGGAACATTATCAAAATGTGTCATAGAGATGGTTTCAGTGGTTGGTAAGACTATGAATAAGTTGGGGCTTTTTTCTTTCTACTCCATATTTGCCAAATTTTCTTTGATTAACTGTAACTACTTTTATAATGAGAATAATTTTCTTTTTTTTTTATTTTTATATAATGAGAATAATTTTAGATTAACAACTTAAACATGTGAAGGACTGGAGGGGACTATGTTGGATGGAGAGGCAGGAATAGGTTCAGTTTAGTGCAGGAGTCCAGTGGAAAACGGAGGAGAGGATGAGCTGGGACAAGGACCATGGGAGAAACAGGGAAATGGAAAGTGTATTATTTGCCTCCCAACTGGATATGTAAGGAAGCCTTACCACGAACAAGTGTGGTGCAAAAGGGTATGGGCTCTGGAGCCAGGCTGCTGGGCTTTGAATCTGAACTTGGCCACTTGGGCAGATTACTCTGTGCCTTTTAAACATCTGTAAACAGGAATAATAATTCTACATACCCCATAAGGTTGTTCTACGGAGTAATTGAATGAATGTACATTAAACACTTAGAACAGAGCTCAGCTCATAGCAGGTGCTCAGTATATTAGCTATTATTCTCATTACTCCCAGGGAGCTGGCCTTAGTGGGAGGTGAGGCAGAATATATAATGGAATAGACTGGATAGACACAGGTTCCTGAAGCATTATCCCTAACAGTTTAATTTTTCCAATATATTTATAGATTATACATTTTTTAATCTTAATAAAGTTTTTTGAAAATAGATTGGGCTGTGTCAAATAGTGTGAGCTGCCATGATTGAAGAAGTGCCTAGTACCACATGGATCACTGAGGGGCTGGTGCAGGGCTGTGATTCCAGGCTGGGTCTCATCAGATGACGTACTAGGTTTTTGTTGGTTTGTTTTTTTTAAGATTTTATTTATTTATTTTAGACAGAGTGGAAGGGATGGAGAAAGAGAGGGAGAGAAACATCAGTGTGTGGTTGCCTCTTATGCACCCCCCACTGGGAACCTCGCCTGAAATGCTGGCATGTGCCCTGACTGGGAATTGAACCAGTGACCCTCTAGTTCACAGGCTGGTGTTCAGTCCACTGAGCCACACCAGCCAGGGCATGTACTAGGTTTTTATGTAATTAACTTCTTTCCACTAAAGGTAATATCCTTTATTCTGAGCCCTCTCTAAGGATTGGTATTTGAGTATTCTTTATTTTATGAAATATATTATATATAGGCTCTGTAGGTTTTTTCCCTAATAACATTACTTGGTAATAGCTTTAACTTTTTGGTTTCTAGATTTTGGGGGGAAATTTTATTGGTCTTTGAGATGTAAGTTTCTGGGAACTAGGGTTGTGGGGAAAGTGAATAATTTGGTTAGGCTGAATTAGGCACTTCTGAATTCCCTCTGACCCTGAGACTCTCATTTCAGAGCCCAGGCTGGACCCCCTCATCCAGGGAGTTACTCTGTACATGGGAGCTTTTAGATGGGGGATCGGTTAGCGATGTGAATGGATCTATACAGATGGCTCTGTCACTACAATGATCGTACAGTTCTTTGAAGATGCCCTCCTGGCAGTGCGTCAGTCTGTTTTAGGGGCAGCTGCCTTGTGGTCCTGCACCTCACACATTCTGCATTCAAATGAGCAGGCTTATGCTGAAGGCTGCTGATGGGGGAGGCTCTCTGCTGTGGGCCAGGGGGTGTCACTGAGATCAGTCCAGCAGGAGCTCTACCTTATTGTCTGATATCTTTCCTATACAGAAAGTTTTGTTATCAGAACTTCTCAGACCCTCAGTTTCCTCTAACAATAATAATAACAACCACCACCACTACCACCACCACCATCCAACAGCTCCAAAGATGCATCCCTTCCTACTTCCTTCACCTTCACCCAGAGCTAGGAAGAAGAATCAGACTCTGAGAGCAAGGCGATGAGACCAAAAAAGAATGGATGGAGTTACCTTAAAGAGACAGAAAGGCACCCTGGCTTGTGTGGCTGAGTGGATTGAGTGCTAGCGTGAGAACCGAAAGGTCGCCTGTTCGATTCCCAGTCAGGGCACATGCCTGGCTTATGGGCCAGGTCCCCAGCTGGGTGGCGTAAGAGAGACAACAGGTTGATGTATCTCTCACACATCCATGTTTCTCTCCCTCTTTTTCTCCCTCCCTTCCCCTCTGTAAAAATAAATAAATAAAATCTTTAAAAAAGAGAGAGACAGAATAACTTCCACACCAGTGAGACCTAAATGTCACTGGACTGGGAAACTAACGTTAACTACAAAGAAAGGTCCAATAGCCCTGGCTACTTTTTCAAAAAGGCAAGAAAAGGTCACTGAGTGAAGAGGTGGCCTGGTTCAACCTGACAATTTTCCATGTTGGGGAAAGACTCACCTCTCCTGGCCTGTGCCCCCAGCACTGGAACTGTGGCTGCCTGCCTTAGATCCAGTCCCTTCCCCATCAGATCCCCTTCTGATTCCCCTCTGGCCTCCCTGGTAAGGGCCTGCAGGGAGAGAACGTGCTGGCCAGGGCCCTGGGTGCCTCCATCCTGCCCACCAGCAGCTGTGTCTCCCACTGTTTGTTTATAGGAGGCCCCCTGTCTTGGGGCCCTGGTTACCTTGATTCCATCCCAGGGGTGCAGGTCCCCTTTGACATGCTGACAGGTCATATTTTGGAGCCTGAGAGGCTGAGGAGGTGGCCAGGCATAATGCATCCTGAGATCGTGTCCTTGTGAAGCCTTGGAGTTGCCTCCCCAGGCAGCACCCCATACCTCCACTGGCCTTACCTTCCTGTCTCTTGAATTTCTCTAGTTCAGCTCTCAGTGTCCTTGTGAAGACGAAATTAGTTAGTAGAGGACAAAGCATTTTCTAAAATGGTTAACATTAGATATATATAAATGGTAATCATTATTTTCAAATGGGATCATGTGTGTATAAACTCTTTGAAAAGTATAACATGCCCTATGGAATTAGCCTAATTCTGTTAGAAGCCAAGAGCCTGGGGGAATTGACAGTTAGGCTCAAAAGATATAGCAGATTGGCCCTCCACCCCTTAGCCCCCTTTTTATAGGTTGATAGCAGTGCCAGGAAGAACTAAGATGGGAACTGAACCATGCTGTGGTTCAACAGGTGGCTGCCTCTCTGTGACCCCGGCTAAGTTGGGCTGTTGTTGAATGGTAATGAGGGCACTTGGGACCCTCCATCAGGAACCCTCTGCAGACAGCCGGTGAGTTTCCAGTTAAGCTCAGGGGCAAAGCACATTGTCACGTGGCCCACCAAACACTGAGTCAGGCTGTTGTTTTTCCAGCAGACTAAACTCAGCCCCCAACAGGCCCCAGCTGCTCCTGTCAGAGGCGTGAGCGTTAGTCCCTGCTTAACCAGGTCTGGCTGGTGACAGACACCCCTGCCAAGAGCCCACCTGAGCTGGGGGCAGGTTGCTGTTGCACATCTGGAGTAGCTCAGGCGCTCCTCTGCAAGGCAGCGTGCTCTGAGTGACTTGGATGTGCAGTTACATTTGGAAATCACTTGGGGGGTTAGAGGCAGGTTGGGGGTAGGGGAAAGATAATGTCATGGCAGTGTTGAGTACTGTTCCAAGGGCTTAGTGTGTGCTGTCTCATTTAATTCTCACCCCAAAATCCTGGTTTGGAGATCCTAATTTACAGATGAGGAAACCCAGGACCGGATGGCTTACTTGAACTGCCCAAGATTGTACAGCTATGAGAAAGTGACAAAACCAGGATTTAAACCAATCTAGAAGTCTGACCGCAGAGTCAGAACTCTTTATTAGTATTGCCATTTTTCCACTGCACACCTAAAGCAGAGATAGACTGGTCAAGGTCACACGGCTGGTATGTGGTGGATCTGGGAGTTAAACCCAGGTCTGTCCAAGTGCAGGACCCACACTGGTAACCAACACTATTTTACATCCATGGTTGCTTTCAATATTCAGTCATAACATCTAATATTCTATATATACTATAGTACAAATTCTATCATAGTATATTATTCTCTTATACTATAATACTCTGTTATAGGGTCACAGTGTATTGAACGAAGCTTTCATTGTTGGATGTTTAGGTAGTTTCCATTTTTTGCTATTATAAATAAATGCCAAGTTTTTTTTAAAGAGAGAGAAATGGTAGGAAAGTTGTTTGGTTTATTCGTTTATTTGTTTGTGTTAAAGGGTTTAGAGCAGATGGGCTGAGCTGGCAGGCGCTGGAAGGATCGCAGGCTTCACGTTGGCTGCTTGAACAGAGAGTGAAATTCTGATTAGGAGGGTTGCCAGGGTGGAGAGGAGGAAGGAGCAGACTCCGTGCCCAGACCCAGGAGTAGCAGAGCCCTCGGAGATAGAAAGTTCAGGATGCGTTTCAGAAGTATCTGTGACTCCCACTTTGGATATTTTAGTGTTCTCTAGCACCATCTCCTTGACATTGTGTAGACGTGTGGGGGTGGAGCTGGGCAGAGAGGAAGAGTGAATCCATTCTCTTCCCCAGATCAGCCATGGGCAGCCGTCTGAGGTCCACCTCCCTCCATCTGTCCCTTGTCCCTTCTTCCCTTCTCCACCTCAGTCTTCCTTTGAGCTTATCCCTTTCAGGTCCTGTATTCCAGTTGAAAAACAGAGGAGGCCTGAGGGTATCCTATGTGGCGATGACCTCAGTGGCCTTCATTCATTGAGCCTCAGTGTGGTACTGAGCACTTTACTGGCCTCATCTCTTTTATGGTCACAGAGCTTTATGGGACAGAGACCATTATGAAACCACCACTTCATGGAGGAGGGAAGGGAGACTTCAAGAAGATAAAGACTTGCCCAACTTGGGCCTGGGCCTGGAAGAGGCAGGACTTGGAGCCACGTGTCTCCAAGCTCCACGGTCACATTTAGTCACCGTGTATTCTTTACAGCCTTCACGAAGCCCTGTAAGCAGGGGATGCTGTAGCTTTGGGGCAGTGGGGAATCTTCAGAAAACCAGCAAGAACATGTTTAATGATCTGCATTCTGTGTACTCTCTGATGGCCTCACTTAATGTTGAAACTGTGGAGAATCCCAGAAGTATCTCTTTCCTGCCTTATTTTTAAAGTGTGGCAAAGGTGGTCCAGAGAGATCAACCAGCTCGCCTAAGGGTGAGATGGGAGCCAAACCAGGGTAGAACCCGGGTCTTCGGACACCTGCGCAGTGGCTCCTGGAGAAGCAAACTGCTGTTTAGCTTTACTCTGTAGCGAGCTTTGGGAGCAAAAGCATGGATCAGAAGGGCAGGTTCAGGAGAAATGGGAGTGGTTTGGCAGGGCTGGGCCATGCTAGGATTCAAGGGAGATATGGGACCACAAGGATTCTGATTGTCTGCTCCCCACCCCACACCTAAATTCCAGTTCCACTGCACAGAAGCACGCTCGAGGGGCCATTGGCAGGAAGGCACTGTGGCCAGATTCATATCAGGCAAGATGCTTCACCTTTCTGAGCCTGTTTCTTTTTCCACAAAATGGGGTTATAACTACTTGTATGAGGCCACTGTGAGAAGGAAATGAGATGATTGTAAAGAAACTGGCACAAGTTTGTGGAAAGAAGAGAAGAATCTTGGGGTTGAGTTGGTGGAAAAAGAGAACACAAATTTGGTAACCAAATTTGTGATTTCATCAAAAGGCCAAGTATTTCTTAATTTCATCTGATTCATTATTTCTGACAGAATCTGTCAGTGGGGTGTTCGTTTCTCTTTTCGCACCTGGAGGCGGGTTGTGCTAGTGTTGCCAATGTCGCTGCTCCCTCTCTTCGGTAAGGAGTGAGGGATGGGCCCTGGCTGGGTGGTTCAGTTAGTTGGAGCATTGTCCCATACACCAAAAGGTTGTGGGTTTGATTCCCAGTCAGGACACATAGCTAGGTTGCGGGTTCGATCCCTGATCCGGGCGCCTATGTTTCTCCTTAACATGGATCAATCAATCGATCGATCGAGATCTCTGTCTCTCTCTCTCAAATGAATAAACATATCCTTGTGTTAAGATTTAAACAAAAAAGAGTGAAGACTGGGTTAGATCCACTTGGGCTCAATAATGCTACAGGATTGTTTTTTACTTTCTGTCTTGAAAGGGGTGGGAGATAGAGGGGAAAGAGGGTTGTTAATATAAACCTGCAATCCAAATTCTTCCTAAAGTTCTCAGCCATGTGGCCCCAAATGAATCTCAGTTGTCTCTTTACCACAAGGTCATTGAGATGGCCACATAATAGCTACTACATGCGGTATCTTATTTAATCGCCAGACAAGCCTGTAAGATAGATGCTACCATCTCATTATAGATAAAGGAGAAAGCTGCGGTTCAGGGAAGCTGAGTGAGTTGTCAAAGGCCACACAGCACACGGCCAGCAAGGAATGGACATGAGATGCAAGCCCAGGTCTGATCCTGAAGCCTGTGCTTCCGTTACCCCCAGGGTAGTTTCAGATTTCGTTGGGCCTAAAGCTTACGCAAGTTTTGAAGCCCTCTTTTAGGAAAACAGTACAAACTCACAAATATAAAAGATACAAAGGTAAATATTGCTTTAGATTTAGAAATAAAATCATGACATAGAAAAAAATGTTCAAGCCGAACCATCATAAAATCCAGAAAAATAACATAATATCTGTGTTAATTGCTAGACACTCCTCTAGAACACCTATTTCCTATAGTTGGGCCACTTCTTCTTTAGTTACATTTCCATATGACCATGATTTTGTAATCATTTAAAATGATTTCCACATATAAAATAAAAATAGATAACCAAGTATATTCCTCTAGCATGGTTCATTGTAACTTTTAAAATTTATAGTGTAGAAAGGATTGCTTTAGCTTCACAGGTCATTATTGCTAAAGGCACATAAATATAAGGATTGTTATCAAATTTGGGAAAACGTCCCTCAAAACTTCTTTCATAGACAAATCATAAGCTTTTAGGGCATTTTGTATTTTCTGGTACAGTGATTCATCCAAAATAATCTTTAAATTGGTGACACTTCTTACCCTGTTTGCTGTCAGCTAAATGTTATCTTCTCTGATATCAGTATTTTGTGTGAAATCAGCAGAAATTTCCTTTCTTTTCCAGTACAGCTTCCCCTCTCCTACAACTTGAAATGGAATGAAGATGGTTTACATTTAGAAAAGATTCTTAATCAACTCCTTTCACATAAATCTATGACCTTTTAAAGGGGATTCATTGCAAAATACCGGATATGAAAACATTTGAAGCATTTGAATGATTTGGCCTGGAAAGGCGAAGGCTGGAGGAAGGAAGTAACCGCTTTCAAGGATGTGAACCTTAGTGGGTATTAGAATCATTCATTAGAATCACCAGGTGTATATGGGGTGGGGCTCAGGTAGCTGCCTGGTTAGCAGCTTCCGAAAGTCGCTTTGAGCAGTTGGCCCTAAAGTAGATACAAAGTGTAACAGAAGTCTGTGAATGAGAACCCTAAAGCCCTGCCTGGCCGTGGACTCCAGGTGTGACCTGAGGTCCTCCTGCACATGCTGTGAAGGGTGGTTAGAAATGCAGAATCTCGAGCTCCATTGAGGACTGCTGAATGGAAATCTGTATTTTCACAGAGCCCTGGGTGATTCTGCCCAGGTGATGGTCTGAGAAGCCCTGGACTGCAGACTTTAGCAAATCTTGCTGAGGTGCCCTGCCCCAGCTCGGCAGTTGGTCTTTTTCCTCTCTGGGTCCTTAGCCTTGGAAACTGGCCTCTCTTCTAGTATCATTTATCTTGTTGATTCATAACACCTCTATTTCAGGCTGAGATTCTTGCTCTTTGATTTCCAGCCCGTCTCGGTGCCGGGCGCACAGGGGCGCCGTTTGTGGAATGCATGCTGCGTTCCAAGAGCTCAACCTCTCCTGCCTCACTTGGCCCTCCCCCAAGCTTTAGGCTGAAACAAATATCCCCATTCTGTAGATTAAGAAACTGAGGCCTGTCACCTGCCTAGGGTCACAAGTAGCAGAGCTGGAATGAAATCCAGGCATGTCTGATTCCAGGGCCTTCAGTAGGGGTCAGTCAGTGTTTATCGAATCACTTACTTATTTACTTGTTCAGTCATCCAAGCGCCCGTTAAATGTCCTTGTTTATTCATTGAAGAGACTCAGAAAGATAAGGAAGACAGCAGTAGACTCTGCTTCCTCTCGGTGAACTATTTTTAGAACAGGTGCTGTCTGGCATCACCCTCCCAGGCTGGGCTGCCCAGGAGACCCCAGAGTGTCCAGCCTGTTGCCCTGGGACTGTGCAGGTGACACTCCATCCCCACCCCACCCCTTTCAAAATGTCCTCCATGACTCAGCAAAGAAACCCTGGATTTGAAATCAGAGATGAGGCAAAAGAGAAAAAAAAAAAAAACAAAAAACCTCAAGAATGTTTTCTTTTCCTGGAGGAATTTCCCTTTCATATCTTTCATTCCTCTGCCAGGCAATCCAGGAAGCCATCGGCCTGTGGTCAGCCGTGACCCCCAGTCCAGTTTCTCCAGGACTCGCCCCTCCTCCTGCCCAGTCCTGGGAGCAGCGTCAGGCCTTGTTCCGTGGCCTCTGATTCTAGGCCTCGAGGGGCCTGCCAGCCCCTCTCCTTAGATTGTACTTAAGTAGTAAAATCCTAATCCTGGGTCCAAAATACCTGGGTTCAAACTCTGCCTCTACCGTTTACTAGGTGTGTGGACTTGGGCAAGTTACTTCACCTCTTAGCATCTCGGTTTCCTTCTCTGTGAAGTATGAATAACAATCAGAGCTGTGATTTTCAACCTTTTTCATGCCATGGCACGCAAACTACTAAAATTATGCAGCACACCAAAAAAAAAAAGTTATGTTTTTTTGCTGATCTGACAAAAAAAAATGGTGTAATTTTGATTTGTTCACACTAGACGACTGTTGTTGTGTTGCCTGTTGTCATTTTTTCATTTGACAATCTAAGGGGAAAGAGGTCAGTGCCCCTGACTAAAGAGTCAGGTGTTTCATGTTTTAAAAATTCTGTGGCACACCAGTTGAAAATTGTTAAATTAAAAGATTAAAATAATTAACATAGAGCATTTAGTACAATGCCTGACACAAAGTAATTGCTCTGTAATTGTTGTTCTTTTTTTTAATTGATTTTAAGGAGGGTGGGAAGGAGCAAGAGAGGGAGGAGAAGAGGGAGAGGGAAAGAAAGAGAAACACTGATGCGTTGTTCCACTTGTTTATCCATTCATCGGTTGATTGTTGTGTGTGCCCCCACTGGGGGGGTCAAGCTCATGGCGCTGCTGTGTGGGGACAATGCTCTCACCAGCTGAACTACCTAGCCAGGGCCTTTTTATTCTTATTATTATGAAACAGTTATTAATATCTGGAGGAGACTTGGGTGAACTCATGCTAAACTTCTCTTCTCATTTGTTCTAATTTCGCCCCAGAATTTGCTTGAATTCTCAAGTATTCATGTGGTAGAGAGCTTAAGGGGGCAACTGCAAATGAGTGAATAAATTAATAAATTAGAAAGCTCCAGTTGCCTTTTGAAAACGAGATTATTGTGAAGGATGAAGAGGCATGACTCAATAGGTTGTTGATTTGGGAATAACCACATTCATTTGAGGAGGGGTGGCCTTCTGAGAATTCCCGGCCATAGGATAGAGAGAGCCGCCTTCTAAGAGTTCACTGATACAGTGAGAAATTCAGCATGAAGATGTACAGACTGTAGGGAAAGAAGAAAGTAATTCTTGGCTAGAGGGGGCTTGTCGTTCTCAGCTCTGGCTGTGTTTCAAAATCATCTGGGGATAACGTACAGAATCTCAGTCCCACTTCTGGACATTCTGACATCCAGGACTGGGAGTGAACCCGTTAGCACATCAGAGTTCTGAAATGCTAACCCTGTGTTCAGGGATGAAGCCATGTGGTAAACGGAGACATGCAATGTTTCTTTCACCCTCATGACCACCCCATTTAAAAGGCTAAGAACCTAAGGTTTGGCCAAGGTCACAAAGCAAGAACCCATATTTTAATCTAGGTTTGAATCTAGAGGCCTAATGTATTCTGCTACATCCCACACTGCAGGAGGTCTGGCTGGAAGAACCTTCTCCTGAAATTGGAGTTAAGATTGTCTTGTTTGCCCTGATGTAAACTATAAAGTCGATACATCACAGGTCAGAGCAAAGCTCTGCAAACTGATCTAAGAGACACACAGGCTCCCAGGACCTCTGGCTCAGCCTTAACCCTTGCCCTCTATTAACATATCTAAAGAAAGAATGCGTCAGCGGGTGGGGGTGGCGGGGAGGGTGCTTGGGTTGTTAGTTTGACACTACGTGGGCTGGCCAGGGAGGGGTCCACATCCTGCTGACCCCTGGCAGCATTGTGAGCTGACTTCCAGTCCTCCTTAGCTTTCCGTTCTCTCCTGACCTCTCTGGCTGTTGTTTCCTTCCGGGGTTCTTTCTCCATCTACCCCATAATTGTGGGTGTTCTCTGCAGTGCACTCTGCCCTCATTCCCCAGGTGGTAGCTGAGGACTGACAGAGGAGCGGACTCCTGATGTCCAGTCCTAAAGCATCTGGGCTAAGGTGGGGGAGAGGGAAGGGTGTCCTCAGACACGAGTAGAGTTCACATCCCAGCTGGGCCCCTTAGGAGTTATTTTATATTATTTTTAAAATTTATTGATTTTAGGAGTCATAGAGAAAGGAGGGGGGGGGGAGAGAGAAACATCACTTTGTTGTTCCACTTATTTATGCATTCAGGGGTTGTTTCTTGTATGTACCCTGACCAGGGATTGAACCAGCAACCTTAGTGTATTGAGATGATGCTCTAAACAACTGAGATACCTGGCCAGGGCCCTGCATTAAAATTTTTTTAAAGATTTTGCTCATTTATTTTAGACAGAGGGGAAGGAAGGGAGAAAGAGAGGGAGAGAAACATTAATGTGTGGTTGCCTCTCGTGCACCCCTCACTGAGGTCCTGGCCTGCAACCCAGGCATGTGCCCTGACTGGGAATCAAACCTGGGACCCTTTGGTTCACAGCCCATGCTCAATGCACTGAGCTACACCAGCTAGGGCCCTACATTATTTTTTTCAGTCTTGGTTTCTCTAGGTGTGAAATGAGATAGTTAATGCCTACTACGAGGATGAAAATCTATACTAGGCATTCCAAGTACACAGCAAGAACTCAATAAATAGTACCCATTATTATGTCCTCCTGATGTGGGACTTCACCTGAATGTCTGTGGACAATTTTAAAGCAACATGTGAAATAGAGAACGTTTTCCTCTAAATCTGCTCTTCCTAATCAGAGGAAATAGAAACACTTCCCATGAAATTGCAGAAGCCAGAGTTGTCCTGGACTCTCCTTCCCTCCACCACAATCCAAATGGCCACCAAGTTCCAGCGATTCTGTTTCCTGCATTTCTTCTATTGTCATAAGCTGCTCTTGGAATTTCTTAATAAGTTATTGCAAAAACCTCTTAACTGCTTTCTCAGCTTACTCCTTCCCGAACTCCAAATGCTTATGTACTCACGTTCTGGTCCATGGTAAAACCTAATAGCTCTCAGTTGCCTGTAGGGCCCAACTCAAATTCTGCTGCACCACAAGGCCTTCCATGGTGTGCCCTGCCTTCCCATCCAGCCCTGTCCTGCTACCATCCTCTCTTACACCCTGACCCTCCCTGGTGGCAGAGCTGAACCACACACCAAACATGCCAGGTTTTCTTGCCTCACTGCAGCCTGACTCTTTCCTGGGAGAAGACCACACCCACGGGCGTGCATGCGCACACACTCACACTCAGACGGGGGTCGGAGCAGGTGCCTTGCTCCCAAGGCTCCCATCTGTCTTTGCAACAAGACTGGGAGCCCCAACCCCTCTTGCGCATCTCTGGGGGTCTGGTGTGGGGCAGGCTCTTAGCAGGAGGCTCTCGTAGTAAAATTTAACATTTAACATCTATGGGTCCTTGGTGTAGGCCAAGCTCCGAACCACTTAGCATCCTCACAACTCTGTGGGGTAGGCGTGTTTTATTCATTTCATCATGTTTATTGAAGTTCCCTCTGGTCAGGCCCTGGTCTGGGCACTGGGGGTGTGGCAGGGTAAGGAGGATGACGAGGGCTAAAGGTGGAGGAGGCATTCCTGTTTTATCCAGGAAGGTTAAGCAGAGCCTCTCTACAAAGGTGAAAATTGAGCAGAGACAGGGAAGAGGAGAAAGGAGCTATGTGGGCATCTAGGGGAAGAGTGGTTCAGGCAGAGGGAGTAGCCGAGACAAAGGGCATCATTCGCTCCACTTGACAGATGAGGAAACCAAGAGTTAGGTGAGTTGTCCAGAGTCACAGTCAGAGTAAGTGGCAGAGCTGGGTTTTAAACTCCTGACTCAGACTGTTAGCCATTACCTTGTCTCTTGTGGGACACAGCAGGTACCTTGGCTGAGGGCAGGGTGGCTCCTGTTCCTCGGCTGGAGCTTGGCTTCCCATGTCAAGCGGAGCATGGGGTGATCACTGCGTTGGCATTCAGGTTCACTTGGTGCCTCTGTTTTTCTCTTTGGTCTCTTTCTTTCTGTGACCTTTATTGGACAATTAGATTGTGTCTACTCTCCAGGAAGCCTCCAAAAGCATGCCTCTCCAGCAAAACTGAGGACGAGACCCTGAGCTATGGTGATTTGGCAAAGGCCCACTCCTCCTCGCTGATCAGTTGTCAAGGTGGCCGCTGTGGACAGCCACTGCATCTCACCCTACACTTCCCTTTAAACCTCAGCAGGAAGAACCGAGGCACGCATCTTTGCAGGGGTGGTATTTGAGCTGGCCTTGAATGACATGGAGCAAATTCTAGGCAGAAAGAAGTGTGTGAGCTGAGCAGAAGCATCAGTGCTGGCCCATTCAGCAGACCTGGACTGTAGGTGTAAAGAAGGTATGTGTTGGGGAGGGGAGATAAGGCTCCAGGGAGAATGTAGGGTAGGTCACGGCAGCCTCTTTTATTTTTTAAATGACAGACTTTGTATGTTCATTTCAGATAGGTGGTCTGGATTTTATCCTGAAGACATTGGGACTTTAAGGTTTTAAGAAGCAGAGGAAGCACATGTGCATTCCTTAGGTTTTTGAAGGAGAGCTTGGGCAGTAGTGGGGGATGAAGAGGGTGAATGGAGGTGGAGGACCCAGTGTGAGGAAAGAGTACTGTGCGAGTGTTAGATGGGACACCTGAGCGTCCAGGGCAGGGGCCAGCTTCCAGAGATGTTTCAGAGGCAGACATGACAGCATCTGCTTTGAGGTTAATGCGGACCTCTGGAGCAGGAGGAGCTGAAAAGGAATAACGTCCGCAGTTTTAGCTTGGCTGACCCAGTGGTTTGAGGATAAGTGACCCCCAATACGAAAGAGGAGGGGCAGGTTGTGAGCACCTTGCACTGGAGGCATCTGTGTGACATCCAAGCGGAGGTATGAGCTGGGAGTTGAGATGGAGGTTGGAACTGGGGAAATGTGAGAGCTGAGGCTGAAGGCGTAGAATAAGGTCTCTAAAGTGTGTGTGAGAAAACAGGGGCCTTGGTGAAACCCTGAAGACATTTGTAGCTCTAGAGGCCCGTGAAGGAAAGAGGAGCCAGGCAGAAGCTGGGTGTGAGTGTTCTGATTAAGGCATCGCTGGGGCTGTGACTTGCCTCACCATCTGGTGGGAGGCGATGGAGGCCGCATGTCAAGGGGAGCCCACAGTTGACCTAGTCTGGGTTATCTGCTCGGAGACGCTCAGACCAGGGTTGCTTCTGGTCACCCTGGGCTTGTTTACATGGCCTTGTGGGAGCTTTTCCCTCTGCACATGCCCAGCCTCCCACTGCCAAGGGGAAACTCCTGAATGTGGGGATCCTGTCTTCTCCCTTATTCTCCAGGAACCTCAGTGGGCTTTGCACCCTATAGGGCTGAGAACACTGGTGAGTGGCTGAATGACAGAACAGAATGGGCAGCAGCATTGAACTTGGTCCGCCACTTCTTCTTGAGTTTCTTTTTAAGGGGAACATCTGGTTTACTGGAATGATTATAATCTGCTCTCTGAGTCTTGAGTGGTGTCAGGCTTGCTCTATCCATTGGTCCATCCATCCATTCTGTATCAGACTTTTGCCAGTGTAAGTATCTACTAAAAGTTGAGCATTTTATACGTGGGATTGGGGGCTCCCAGCACTTTTCATGCCTTATCTCACATTACAACAGGCCTTTGAGGTAGGTATTACTACCCTATTTTGCAGGCGAGGAATCAGATCATTTCCCCCAGGTCACAGAAATAAGGGATGGAGGTGGGATTCAGCCCCAGGTCTAACTCAAAAGCCCCTACGCTCTCAGCTTTTCATGTTACACCTCCCTAGGTAGAAAAGGATCATACAATTTGTTATTCGGACTGGAATGATCTTTAAAATTTTTAATTGAGATACCATTTTCATACCATAGAATCTCCTGTGTAAAGTACACAGTTCAGTGGCTTTTAGTGTGTTTAGAACTGTGCAGTCATCACCATAATCTAATTTTAGAGCATTTTCATTAACCCCACCAAAGAAACTCAGTACCCATCAGCAATCACTCCCCATGGCCGTCGCCACCCCAGCCCCAGGCAACCACGAATCTATTTTCTGTCTCTGTAGATTTGCCTATTCTAAACAATTTATATAAATGGAATCATGGTACATGGTCTTTTGGTTGTCTTCTTTCACTTACCATAATGCTTTGAGGGCTCATTCATGTTGTAGCATGCCTTGTTACTTCATTCCTTTTTACAGATGTTGGAGCACGCATCAGTGCTTCATTCCTTTTTATGAATGACTAAATGATATTCCATTATATGGATATACCACTTTATATTCATTGTATTTGTTCATATGCGGACAGACATTTGGGTTGTTTCTACTTTTTGGCTAGTATGAATAATACTACTCTTGCATTTGAATACAAGTTTTTGGGTAGATGTGTTTTTATCTTTCTTGGGTATATGTCTTGTGTGTATATATAACTAAAAGTAGAATTGCTAGGTTATATGGCAACTATGTTTAACGTTTTGAGGAACTGCCAGATTTTTCCCAAGTGGCTGCACCATTTTACATGCCCACCAGCCATGTATAAGGGCTCCAGTTTCTCCACATCCTTACCCACACTTGTTACTCCAAACTGGGACACTTCTGAGAGTGAAGGGTGCAACATTAATAATTACACCAAGACAACCGGTACTAACTGGAACATATTCTGAGTTTAGATACCAAAAACTACAAGATTCAATTCCTGATTTCAGGGAACTTTCTGGCCACATGATGAGTCAAAGCCCAAAAACCCACATACTTGAGTTAATTAAAGAATCAAGTAAAGGTAAATTATTAAGAAGGAAAGCAAAATACATTTTATTTCCCCCAGGAGATTTTTTTTTTCTCTTTAAAAGAAAAGGAGTCATATTTATCATTATGTTGTCCATGGCCCCAGGAGTATCTTGGTATTTGATAGAGTCTCAATAAGGATCTGTGGAATGAAAGAATAAATGAATGAATGAGAGGATGAATGATACAAACTCTCCTGGAGGGAATGTAAAAAAAAAAAAAAAAAGAATAGAATGAGTTGAATGGCAGGTGCTTGTGAGTTTGGGGGAAGTATGAATCTTTTCTAAACAATTTTTGGATTTTTTGCTCACTGTTGAATAACACTAATGACAATTTAAAGGGGAAAAACTAAATAACCTACAGTTACAGGATCTTAAACTGGATTTTGTAAGTGTGAATGGCTGACAAAAGGTAGAGGAAAGACCTTCCAAGCCTGGGAATTGCAGGAGCAGTGAGTCTGGAACCAAAGTATGTCTTTATGCAAAGTACCTCCTGCAGCAGCTTAACCAAATCTGGGAGTACAAAGGTGTGGGACTTATCCCCAGGAGTTTCCAATCTTTTGGGGAAAATAGGATTTATTGACAGGAAACAATGAGACTGGTTTAAAATAATCATTAACTGGTTGTGTGCCCTTGGGCAAGTCAGCCCCCTTTTCTGGACTGGTTGATCCTTCTGGTTTTAAATTTCCCTGATCATAAATGCTATTAATACAACCGTGGTGGACCAGGAGCTAGGACTTGAAGGAAGGAGCTGGATTTGGAGCAAGGACCAGGATGCCAGGGAGGTGATAAGGCCATGGGGTGGGCTGGAGAGCTCCAGCTAAGATAAAATTGGATAAGATAGCAGGGGCCTCTTGAAGGAGAACTTTAAAAGCCAGCGGAGCTGACTTTAAATTTGACCCGATAAGCAGGTCCTTGGACTGGAGATGAAAGGAGTGTCTGTGAGAGATTAATCTGAGGGCCCTGCGCCATTGATCTGGATCTATCTGGAAGTGCTGTGAAGACTGTGAGGCTCTCAGGGAGGCTTTTGCAATAGTCTCGGAGGCCCAGTCTCTTTCTCTCTCTTCTTCTTCTTCAGGCCCAACCTTTCAAAAGAGAGTTTGAAACTCCTCCTGCCAGTCCCACGTTACATACAGCTTCCATGAAGTTTACTCTTCCTGAACCACAAGTAATTTAAAGTAAATACAATCTACTTCATGACAATTATGGCTGTATTATGGACCAGAATCCTAAATGCGTATACGTTTCTACGGCAGAATATTAGACTTCAAATAAATTTCAGGGTTGCAGAGGGCAATTTTAGATTATGCTGCCAGATTCCTCAGAGAGATACTTTCTTCTCTGCTGTAAAGGGTTTACTATGGCGGCAAATTTTGAGAAATTAGCTAACAGCCCACTGGAGAAAGAATAGGATCTAAGTGAGTTTCAGCCAGTGGTTTTGTGGGGCCAGGCAACTGATTGGGTACATGAAACCAGAGAAAGAAAGAAATCCAAGATGGCACCAGAGCCTAAGACAGTGCTATTCATAAAAATGCGCAAATTAAAGGGGGCAGTAAGATGATCTACCTTGAGAACATGGGGAATAGGCGGCCTTGCTGGTGCCAGGGATGGACTGGCCAGTTGGTCATGGAGGAGGAACCTCTTGGTGTCCCTGCTCTGGAAGTTCTGCCCACTGGCACTTGGCCTGGTTTACTTTCTATGTATCAACTGCTAAAGAAGACGTTTGCTGCAGGGTTTTAGTAGGGGCCCTGTGTAAGACTAAGGACGTCCCTACTTACCCCTACTTTGCTAAGAGTTTTTTCTTATTGTGAATGGCTTTTGAATTTTCTCAAAATTTTTTGGCATCTGTTGATATGATCATGATTTTCCCCCCTTTAATCTTCTAGTGTGATGAATTATATTGATTTTTTCCAAATTAATAAATTAAGTATGCGTTTTTGATATAAGAGCAACATAATAACATACGACACTTTTTTATATATTGCTGGAATCAGTTTGCTAATACCTTGCTTAGGGTTTTGTATTCATGTTCATAAGGGTAATTTTCTTTTCTCAGACTGTTCTTGTTGGGTTTGGAATCTAAGTTACACTAAAAATGAGTTGAGAAGTGAACCCTCTTTTTATATTCTCTGAAAGAGTTTGCATAACATTGAGGTTACTGCTTTCTTAAATGTTTGGTAAAGCTCTTTGCTGTTTGCTACTGAAGACTTTTCCATTGTGTGGGTGAGAGCAGAGAAAGGAACTCTTACTTGGGGAGTGAAAGTAGCTTAAACAGAAGGAAAGTGTACTGCCTCATACATTACAAGTCCAGAGGTAGGTGGTTCCAGGACTGGTTAATTCAGCAGCAGCTCAGCAACACCAGCAGGGAGAGATGCTCTGACCTTTCCACCATCATCCTCGTCATCCTCGGGTGTCAGCTCCTTTTCTGTCACTGCGGGATGGCCGCAGCTGCTGCAGGCATCGCAGCGCACTGGTTGAGTGCAGGTTCTGCAGCCAAACCTGATTCCTAAGCCCATAGCTGCATGATGTTGGGTAAATTGCTTAACCTCTCTGTCGGGTGTTTAATATTACATGGATTAAATGAATTGAGTCTTTTTACTCTAATTTTTAGAATAGTGCTTGATACAAAGTAAGGATACAGTAAATGTCAGCATATCTGAACTTCATTCTCACATGAGGCAGGAATGAATCTATTTTTCTCTTGCACCCCATTTACTGAAGCCCCTTGAAAGTTACCTCACATCTTATTGGCCAGAATATGGCAACTGCCCATTCCCAAACCAGCTGTGGAATTATCAGGATTTGGTTTGGAGGCTGGCTGATGTGGCTCAGTGGATTGAGTGCCGGACTGTGAACCGAAGGATTTGGTTTGGAGGAATTTGGATTCAACCTGAGTCAAGGGAACGTTGGCCCTCCCCGAAACACAAAATCACCTGATACCCCAACAAAATCTGGACTGTTTGCAAGGCAGGAATTGGGGTGGTGATGGTGGGAGCTCTCCGCATCACACAAAGGGGGCGCAGAGTGGGAGGGGCCCCCTTCCCTATGGGTCCTCCCTGCCATTCCTCGGAATGTCCCCTTAGGTTTGCTGAGCACTCCATAATTTACACTGTGCGTTGTCTCTCCTAGGCTCAGAACCACCCCCTAAGCAGTTTGGGCTCTTTTTCCAGAGGGGGAGACAGGCTTGCTGGGATGCAGCGCTGGCCCAGTTTATATATGTGACAGGGAACTTGGGATTGGGGTCTTCAAAATTCTGTTCTTTTATTCCTCTTCCAGGAACTCCCAGTTGTCATTTACGCATCACCCTCACAACTGGCACATCCAGGTGCCTCCTCTGCTGTTGTTTATTTAATGTTTTTAAAGTTCAGTTTTTTATTAAGTAAATTGATTTTAGAAGGCAACCCAATAAAGTCCCAGGTTTGTTGTTCTGGTGCATACACACGCAACTTTAAAGTGAGCATAAAACTGTTTAAAATATTTATTCTGGCTTAGAACTTGGGCTCTGGTGCCTGACTGGGTTCAGATCCCAGCCCTGCTAGTGTAGCACCTGCAGCGGGCCCCCACCTCGGTGCCTGTGGCGCTCACCCTTCCAGAGTGCACCAGCCCCACTTCCAAGTGCCAGCACTGTGACTTTGCCTGATGGCTTGGCCTGGCCACCAGGGTCCACTGCGCTCTCCCGCAGGAAGGCTAGCAGTTCTGGGTAATTAACTGCAGGACCCTTCCTCCGTCCCTAGCAGCCCTCAACCACTGGCCATTGGAGTGGTGGACAGGTGCCCCCTCACTCTTGGGGTGCAGTTACTCCGAGGCAGGGGCATGCATTTTTCATGGCCTCCCAGAGTTCCTGAACAGGACTGAGCTCCATTTGCCCACATTGGTAACTTTCTCAACAATGTACCCTTCAGTGGCTTCCTTCCCTTCTGTCTCATTTCCCCACCCTTGGGTGCTTCCTGGAATCACCTCCAGGTCAATTACTTCACTTGAATTTTTGTTTTAGAGTCTGCTTCTGGGGAGACCCAGCCGAGGCAGCTACTTGCTAGGGGCCTGGCGATGGGCAATGCTTAGTTTCCCTGTGTCTCTGTTTCCATCCAATTGGAGGGTAATAACAGCACTTACACCTCATCCAGCAGATCGGTAAAGCTCTCAGTGCCTGGCTAAGAGAAGGTGCTTAGCAAGTGTAATCTATTATTATTGCTACCTGAAATTCTCTGGTGTGCTACCACGGGTTGTTGCCCCACAGTTGGGACACACCAAGCCCTGCCAAAGCTTTCTCTGGGCTCTTCCTTCCTGCTTTCCCCTTCTGATGCCCCACTTATTCTCCGAGCACCTACAGCCCCACTTCTTTCATCAGAGGCTTTCTTGTGGAATTCAGATAACTAGGACCACCAACCCCTACAACCCCCGATGCAGCCCACCCTTCCCATCACACATAACCCCCCTGCCTGCCTCTGGTGGGTGTTTCAGGTAAAGGCCTACTGTCTTAATGACATCTCAGGATTTCTCCATGATGCAGCATCATCGCAGTCATCTACTTCAGGCTGGAAGTTCTTAAAATAGAGGCTTCTCATCTCTGATTTGTGTCCAGCATCCTAAAGGCTGGTGAGGCCTGGGAGCTCCCTATACCGAGCCCTTACTATGAACCTGGTGTGGTGGTACGTGCTTTTCTCATGTTGATCCTTGCAACCGCTATATGAGGTAAGTGCTCATTTGGCAGATGAGAAGCCTGGGACAGAGAAGTTAAGTAACTAATCCAGGATCACACGGCTGGTAAATGGCAGAGCCAGGCATCATCCTGACTCCAGAGCTCACTTAATCACGATGCTAACCTGACGCCAGGGCTGTCTCGGGCCTAGAATGATGAATGCTGGCTTCCTTGCTTCCCAGCTGAGCCCAGAGACAGCTCTCTTTGCCAGGTTAGTTTAGCTGTAGCGAGTCACCCATCCACATCTGAGGCCCAGAGGCTCACCTCACCTGTGGGACAGGAATCTCAAACAGAATAATAGGACAGGAAAGCCTCATTTATTTAGAATCCAGGCAGCCAGAAAGAGGGACAAAAAGCAAGTGTGTAAATATATAGGTTGCACTCTGATTTTATGAAAAGGAGGAGACTTGACAGGTTCAGGCCAGTACCTGAGGTTTCTTTTCACAAGAAGCTTATGCTCTAGAGATTACAAACTGTTCCCCACCCCTCAGATCCAGTCCGTAGAGCATTACGTGTGCCTTGGAAACAAAGGGAATTATGGCAACACTCATTCCCACGGTGCGGCAAAAGGCTGGAGCCAAGCAGCACCTCCTGGCTTTGGAAGACACGCCTCCCCACCTGCTCCGTTACCACCAGTCAGATGCCATTTATTGTGTGGCTCATGCTGGTGTTTTTCTTACATCCAGTTTGCTTCACTCATTCATTCAAACAAAATTTTTTTACTACATTCTATGAACCAGGCACACTGGTTCTGTTTTGGTGGGATAATGGGAGAGTGGGCAAACAGTAAACAGAATACATGAGTAAAGCATATCGTTTGTTAGTGATTAGTGGGAAGCAGAAAGATAAAGTAGTCAGAGGTCCAGGGAAGAATTAGGGTTGGAGCAGAATGGCCAGGAGCAGATATCCAAGGAATGAGACTTGCTTTGAAACCAGAAAGAAGTGAAGGTGTGGTCATGTGGCTCTCCAGGCAGAACATTCCAGGCAGATCGGACAGCAAGTACAAAGGGAAGATGAACACGTGATATGTTGCAGGAACAACCAGGAGACCAGTGTGGCCAGGGCAGAGCAAGTGAGAGGGAGTAGTAGGAAGTCAGGGTGGGGGGGTCTGTGGGCATCGTGAGGGCTTCAGCACTCACTGTGAGTGAAATGGAGAGCCACTGGAAGGCCACTGTGTTGGGACTAGACCGGAGAGGGGCAAGGGTGGGTTGGGGATACCCATCAGGAGGCCACTCCTGTAATTATTCCAGGTGAGGAATAATTGAACTTAGACCAGGGGGTAACCATGGAACTAGAGAAAAGCAAAGGATTGGAGATGTATTTTGGACATGAAATCAACCAGAAATGGGTAATGGGTTGGATGTGGGAGGCCAGTAAAGAAAAGGAAGACTTAAATCTGGACCAGGGAGGTAGCAGAAGGGAAGAAAAGAAGGTGGATTCTGGAGATATTTTGAAAGTAGAGCCTCTACGCTCTGCTGATGAGTGGATGTGGGATTTGAGAAAGGAGTCAGGGATGATGCTGAGTGTTTCTGCCTGAACAAGTGGAAGGGATGGAGTTCCTGTTTTCTGATGTGGGGAAGCCTGCGGGAGGCGCAGGTTTGTCAGGGGGAAGAGTAGGACCTCAGTGTTGGAGAAGCTAAGTTTAAAGGGGGGGGCCTGTTTGACAGCCATGTAGAGTCGCCGCCTCTTTGAAACAGAAATAGCAAACAGGTCAGTGCACGTGCCAGCCCTGATTTGCTTGCTCTGCCTGGACTACTGTGTCGAGATTTCTAAGGCCCACCCAGACTTAGGGGAAAAGAGTTTCTTGATCAATAGTGAAGCCTGCCCTGGCCAGCATGGCTCAGTGGGTTGGGCATCATCCTGCAAAGCAAAATGTCACTGGTTCGATTCCCGGTCAGGGCACATGCCTGGGTCGCAGGCCTGACCCCAGTTGGGGTGTGTGCAGTGTTTCTCTCTCACACTGATGTTTGTCTCCCTCTCTTTCTCCCTCCCTCCCCCTCTCTCTGAAAATAAATAAAATCTTTAAAAAAATACTGAAGCCTGTCTTGGGAGCTGGATAGACAAATAATGGTAACTCTGGATATAAGACATTCCACTGTAAAGTGGGAAGAAAATGTGAAAAATTCAACTTAATCCATGTAATTTTGGCTTACTCTTTAACATTCTTAGTGTGTCCTATAATGCACATAATCTATTAGAGTAGCAGGGATGGACATAATTCATAAATTAAGTATTCCAAATATATTGGAAGAGTATGCTCAAACTGTTTTTACTGAGGAATGGATCAGCAAAAACTTTTGAGGATTACTGATTTGAAATACTGTACAAGTATAACAGCAGATGCTTAAAATAGTAACCTGGAATATTATAAGCCCTAAAGTATCTCCTGAATCCTTGAAGAACAAGTAAAATTATGTTTGGCTTGGTTTAATTCTTGATTTTTTGCACTATAAAATATACATTTAGACACATCACCTATGGAATATCATTACCAAAATTATTTAATCCTCATCAAATTAGGAGAAAACAATCAGAGAAATACAGATTGGAGCACACTGCATAAAACAGTTGACTTTTAAAAATATTAGTATTATTTCCTTGGTTGATGTGGCTCAGTGGACTGAGCACCAGTCTGTGAACCAAAGGGTTGCTGGTCCAATTCCCAGTCAGGGCACATGCCTGGGTTGCGGACCAGGTCCCAAGTTGGGGGTGTGTAAGAGGCAACCACACATTGATGTTTCTCTCCCTATCTTTCTCCCTTCCCCTCTCTCTAAAAATAAATAATAAATAAATCTTTTTAAAAATATCAATATTATTGAGGACTGTTTTTGAAAAGGACAGCAATTATTTTAGATTAAAGGAGATTAAGGAGTTAGGGTAACAATGCAAACAAGATCCTTAATTCAATCTTGGGTTGAGAAGGAAAAAACTGTAAAAGGATACTGTTGGAACAGTTGAGGAGCTTTGCATATAGATAATTTATGGATTGCATTAGAGTAAACTTTCCTCATTGTTCTGTGGTTCTGTGGGAGACTGTCTCATTCTGAGGAGACACAGACTGAAATATGAATTTAGGCAAAGGGTATCTCTGTGTTTGCTATTCTTCTTGCAGCTTTCCTTTTGGTCTGAAATATTTCCATGTAAAAGATGGGGAGAAGAGTGTTCATATAGGTTTCTCCAATTCCCAGAAAATGACGACACCCAGCAGCGGTGCGCTGGACCGCTTTCAGTGCACTTGACTGTTTCGTTGACTGGACACTGTCTTCTTCGCCCTTTCTGAAGCACAGAATTTGCCAAATCTTCTCCACTGCAGTAGTAATCCCTGGCATTTTTTTATTTTCCAGCTGCCTCCATACCCATGATGTGTATTACATTTGTTATCATAAATAGTCCATATAAGCCAAGAAATTTGTGCTTTTAAGTACCATAATCACAACTAGCTTTTTTTAAAGGGCTCACCATATGCCAGGCACTGTGCAGTATATTTCACACAAATGAAACCATCGCATCCTCCAAGTCACTCTTTAGGGGAGGTGCTATTATTTCCATTTTCAGAAAAAGAAACTGAGGCACAGAGAGGTGGTGTAACTGGCCCACAGTCACACAGCCGGTGAGCATGGAGTGGCAGAGCGGTGTGGCCCGGGACCCTACAGTGTTCACCATGCCCAGACCATGCACTTAACATTGGGAGCTGGGTCATGTCAGTTTGCTAGAGCTGCGTCCCAGGAGGAGGGCTTCTGCTGCTCAGACTTCTGCTTTTCTCTGAGGGGTTCTGGGTGCATGTCCATAGCAGAAAGGGCACTCCTTGAGAGAGGAAATAATAACGACGACCACAGCAACAGCAACTACCATCTTTGAGTGCTTGCTATGTGCCAGGCATGAGCAAGGTATTTTTCTGTCTGTTTAGTCCTCGCAGCCTCTCTGTGGAGTAAAGACTGTTACTATCCTCAGGGGACAAAAGAGGACACAGACTCAGAGGTTCTAGTAACTCCCTCAAAGTCATGAGCCATGGAACCAGCGGCCTGTGTCTAGAGCCTTGTCCACCTCCCTGTTTAGGGGACCCTCTCCCAGCGCCGAGGCTGCCTGGCCTCCACCTGCCATCTCAGTCTGCCTGAAGGTAACGGAGCCATAGAATGTAGAGCATGGGGTGAAGGGCCTCACCCATCACCTTGTTCACCCTCTTGTTTCTCAGACATGGCCATTTCAATGATGAAGAGTTGGAAGAAAGCATTGTATCCTTCTCCCTTGGGGCTTTTCTTTTTAAAAATTTTTATTTATTGATTTTAGGGGGAGAGAGAGACAGCAGACAGACAGACGCAACATCCATCTGCTTCTCCACCCATACGTGCATTCACTGGTCGACTCTAACATGCGCCCCAACTAGGGGGCCAACCCGCAACCTTGGCACCTCAGGATGATGTCCCAACCCTGCTGCCCAGCCAGTGCCTCCTTGGGACTTTTCATCTGGCCTGTGACATTCCATTTTCACCCCTCTTCCATTTTGCCATTTTATTTTTACTTATTTTTTATTATTGTTCAAGAACAGTTGCCTCCATTTTCCCACCATTGTCCCGCACACCACCCGCCCCCACCTCCCACCCTCAATCCAACCCCCCTTTGCCTTTGTCCATGGGTCCTCTATACATGTTTATTTTGCCCTTTTATCGAGTAACGTTTTCTAATTTAATGCTTCTGGATAGAAACTCCTCCTCCCCTTGGCTGTGGTCATTGCTTTGTCTTTTTTTTTTTTTTTTCTTTATGAAAAAACAAGGAGCACTTCTCTGTTCCTATGAGGTGGAAGTAACTGAAGTACCTGGGGCAGATCAGCTAACTGTCTAGAAAGTCCTGTGCGTCGGCCCTGCGTTGAGCTCACCTGTCTTCTCAGAGGACAGCTGGCTTGTAGCTGACAGGCGCCTTGGTCCTGTGGGTCTAGGATGACTCACTTGGCTCTGGGCATCGCAGTGCCAGCCAGAGGCAAGGCACAGGTGCCCCCCAAAACTCCCTGCTCACCAGGAGCTCCCTTCCCCAGGGTGCAGGTTCATGTCCTGGCCTTCAGGACCGGGCAGTCTCTGTGTCCCTTCCTTGAAAGATCAGCACCTAACAAATCAGTACACACCCATGCAACAACACAGGAGGCAGTGGAATGAAATGGTTGAAAGCACGGACTCTGAAGCCAGACTGCTGTGACCGAATCCTGCCTTCACCACTTTCTAGCTGTGTGACCTTGAGCAAATTATTTAGCCATCCTGAGTATGGGTTTCCCTTTCCATAAAATAGTGGGGGAATAATTGTATACTTCTCACAAGGTCAATGTGAAAGTGGGATGGTTTAATACATACCAGGCATGTATAGTGATCGGAACAGTGAGCATTCCGGTTAGGGTTGCTGCTATCACCGGTCGCTGGTCACTGCACAGTGCTTGGTCCTGCAGAGCAGACACAAGCACACGGGACACCATCCTCGCCCCAAGGAGGAGCAGTGTAGGATTTAAAAGGGTGGTTTGGAAGGAGCTAAATAGATCTTTAGTAAGTTATTTACCATATTTTGCAGTGTATAATGAGCATGTACATTTTTGGACCAAACTTTCAGGAAAGAAATCTTTAATTTTAATTTTTTTAATTCAATTATTTATTTATTTACTTATATTTGGAAAGAAAACCGATTATCCTGTTCTAGGGTATTATTTTGTATACAGATATCGTTATTGCTTTCTAGAGTTATACTTTTAATGCATAAGCATAAATAAAAGAATTAAAAACATTTATATAGATACAGAATTAGCACTACCCATGTATAATGTGCATCCTTACTTTTCCCTCAAAAATTTGGGCAAAGAAAGTGCATATTACACATGGCAAAATATGGTAATTCCAGCACACCTTAGATTTCCCATCCAAAAACCATTCTTAGAGGGTGAGATGGTGTAATGTAAAACCCCTGCCCAGGGCCTGTCACACAGTTGGAGGTCAGTACATGTGGACTATCTTCCCCTTTATAGGCATTTACACTCCATGTAGAGAGAGAGAGCAGGTCCAGAACCACCAGCCAAATGTAGGGCAGGTACAGTGGGATCTGTAGGAGTTGGGAGGCCAGAGGGTTGTTGGTTCCTGTAGCTGGATTGTTTTAGGTAGTTTTCCTGGAGGAGATGAGATCTCAGCTGGACCTTGAAGGATGAATAAACTCAGTAGGGGATCAATGGGCTGCTGACTGGTGATGGAAGAGGGGATTGAGGAGATGGGGAGGGCTGTAGAGGCCCTGGCGTGCTTTTGGAGATCTGCAGAGAAGATTCTGCTAACTCTCTCTTCATCCTATGTCGTCATCCAATTGGAGTTTTCCCTGCTGTCTAACTTGTATCCCTCTTGCTGCAGTTGAAGATCAGTTCACTCCAGAAGTGGAGGGCAGTGGTTATTTTAGACTAAATGAGCTTTTGGTGTCTTTATTAAGCATCCTTATCCCTGATGATTGGATAAAGACCAGCTGAGATTCCTTAGGCAAAAATGGCAGGAATTCCGAGGGCTAGTTTTCCATGAAAGTCTTTGGCTGTGAATGACCAAAACAAGCATCATCTAAGATGCAAGAACCAGACCCAGGAGCACTTATAACAGGGAAGTGAATGAAATAAAGAACAGATTGTTAAATCAGTGCTGTAGGATATATTGGATGATAATTGGGGGAAAATAAATAGAGCCTCACTTAATATTATACACTGAATAAGTGTAGGTAACAATTTACACATTAAAAATAAAAACCTGTATTGTATGTACTCTTGACAGTGCAGATTTTCGGAACCTCATCACAGACTTGAAGAATAAAAGTCCTGCCCTGACTGGTGTGGCTCAGTGGATTGCATATGGTCCCAAAAACCAAAAGGACACTGGTTCGATTCCTGGTGAGGGCACATGCCTGGGTTGTGGGCCAGGTCTGCACAACCCCCCACCCCACCCCACCCTTGGGGGGCATGCAAGAGGCAACCAATCAATGTTTTTTCTCTCCTTTTGCCCCTCCCTTCTCCTCTCTCTAAAAATAAATAAGTGAAATTAAAAAATATATATAAAGCCCTGAAGAAGAGCCCAGAAATCTGCATTTTCAGCAAGCCCCATGGTATTAAAAAAAATCATCTATAAGTATTTCCTACTTTGTCTTCTAGTAATTGTATAGTTTTACAGTGAGGAAGTCATGATTCAAAGGCAGAAATCATTAAATAAAATATTAGTAAATAAGGCTACATAAAAATAAAAACTTTGTATTTGTTAAAAAAAAAATAACTACCAGCACCAGCCAGGTAGCTCAGTTGGTTAAGTGTTGCTACTGATACACCAAGGTTGCAGGTTCAATCCCCAGTCAGGGCACATACAAGAAACAACCAATGAATGAATGGATAAATAAGTGGAACAAACAAATTGATGTTTCTCTTTATCTAAAATAATTTTATTTTATTAATATTGTATTTATTTATAGAGAGAAGGGAAGGAGGGAGAAAGAGGGACAGAAATATTGATGTGTAAGAGGTATATAGATCTGTTGCCTCTCACCCCCTAAAGTGGGGACCTGACCAGAAACCCAGGTGTGTGCCCTGACTGGGAATCATACAGGCGACCTTTCAGTTCATATTTTGTCAGTCAATCCATTGAGCCACACCAGCCAGGGCTAAAATCATGAAGGAAGGAAGGGAGGGAGGGAATAACTGTACCATAAGCCAAAAAGTAAAAGGCAAACAGTGAACTAAAAAAATCTGTAAGATACATGGCAAAGAGAAAATAAAAAGGTATCTTTAAAATGTAATGAGTGTCCTGACTGGCATGGATTACATGGGTGCTGGCCTGCAAAGCAAAGGGTCGCCGGTTTTATTCAAGGTCTCAGGACACATGCTTGGGTTGTGGATTCTTCCCTTATGGATTGGTCCTATCGGGCATGCGAGAGGCAACCCCTGACTGATGTTTCTCTCCATCCCTCTCTCCTTCCCTTCCCTTCTCTCTAAAAATAAATAAATAAATATCTTTAAAAGAATTTTTTAAAGTGTAATGAGCATGTATACATAAATAAGAATAACAAGTATCTCTATAAAAGAATGGGCAAAGGGAATGAATAGGTAATTATCTTCATAAGAAATGTAAATGTCCAGGGAAGTATGAAAGTATTATTACTATAAAACTACTTTTCATCTCACCAGTTTTCTTTCTCCATAAAGAACATCTGGGGTATCTATCCAATGGAGTATTATTTCAGCCACACACAAGAAGGAAATCTTGCTATTTCCAACAACATGAATGGACCTTGAAGGCATCATGCTCAGTGAAATAAGAAAGACAAATACTGTATAACCTCACTTATATGTGGGATCTAAAACTCCATACTGAGAGAAACAGAAAACATATTGGTGGTTGTCAGAGGTAGGAATTGGAAGAAGGCGAAATGGGTGAATGTGGTTAAAAGATACAAACTTCCAGTTATTAGATAAATAATTGCTGGGAACATAATATACAACACAAGGATGATAGTTAACGGTTTTCTATTATATATTTGAAAGGTGCTAAAAGATCTTAAAAATTCTTATCAGAAAAAAATTGTAATTATGTAGTGTATGTTAACAACTTATTACGGTAATCATTTTGCAATATATACATATATTAAATCATATTGTACACCTTAAACTAATACAGTTGATATATATGACAATTATACCTCAGTAAAACTGGAAAACATTTTAAAAATGGTGATTTACTTTCTCATCAAAGATAAACAACCTTATAACCCAAACAGTGCTACTCAGTAATTCTGAAAGTAAAGAAATACCTTCCTTCAGGGAAGATCTGGTTCCTGGTTATGTAGTTATTTCAAAAGCTACATATTTTAGTTCTCCCATACCCTAAAAAAACTCTTACACTTCAACATCTTTATCTCCCCATAAGTTCATGTCTATTCTCTGTAATCTTAATTATGTTGTTCTCTTTAATGAAAGAGTGCAGTGTTATGATTAATTAACTAACAGCTCATATTTGTGCTTTGGAACGTAGAAGCAAAGGGTTTACCCGATTGGATGGGGTACACATGCTGGGGCAACAGAAGCTTTTGAATTGAAAACAAATACATGTATATTTTACTACTGATAAACTACACTTCACTTTTCCAGTTGGCAGAGGGTTTTTTTAAAAAAGTGTAGATATCTAATGTCTGTTCATTAGATTGGCTCAGTCTCTTAGCAGGAAAATTAGAATGAGATTTATGGGAGGGAGTTTGGGGAAGATGGGAGAAAGGTGAAAGGGATTAAGAAGTCCAAATGGTCAATCATAAAAGTCATCACAGGGCTATAAAGTACAGCACAGGGAATATAGTCAATGATATTGTAACAGTTGTGTGGTGTCTGATGGGTAATACAGACTTAGGGAGGGGTTCACTTCGTAGTTATGTAATGTCTAACCACTATGCTGTATGCCCCAAACTAGTATCATATTGTATGCCAGCTATAACTGAAAAATAAATTTGGAAGTATCTAAAAAAAAAAAAACCAAACAAACCTTAGAATAGTTTATAACTTTAGATTGAGAAATTCTACTTCTAAAAATTCACTTCTAGAGATAATCATGAGTGTACACAAAAATATTTCACACTGTTTTTCTTACAAGGAAGATCTAGAAATGGCTTACATTTCCAACAGTACATGTTTGATAAAATGCCTTACTTTAATGGCATATTATGTAGCCATTAAAAATAATGTACAATATTTAATGACATGGAAAAGTGATAACAGTATAATTTTTTTAAGTGGGGAAAAAAGCTTGCAAAAACAGTTTTCAATGATCTCATTTAAAAAAATACAACAATTTTAGGAAAATATTTACATTTTAAAGGGTTATCTCTGGATGGTCAAATTTCAAGTAATTATTTTCCTTTTTTGTGTGTGGCTTAATCTATATTTTCAAAGTCCTCTACAGTGCAAATGAATATTTCCACGATATTAGAACTACAATAAAATTTATTATATAAAAAAGAACAATTCATTGAGAAAATGTTTCGTACAGAACTTGCCACTTCTAGACAATGTTATTTCTCCAGTAACTCATTTCCTTAGTGTCCTTTCCCTCAGGAGGACCTCTGGAAAGGCGGGAATTCCCCAAGGCCTCCTCCCACTGGGAGCATTACTGGAGGCCTGTGGTCTGCGTCTTGGTCATGTGGAATCCAGCTTGGGGGAAAACTACAAAGTAATCCAAAGTTTGGTAGGTAGAAGAAATGGCAGTTGAAAGATTTTATAGAGTCTGAGGAAGAAACTCCTTCAGAGAGATCTAGTTTCTCCGCCCACGTTTTCCTCAAACAGAAGCTAAGGCCAACTTTCAGGGCTTGTCCAAGGCCACACAGCAGACTTAATGACAAGGTGAGGCCTTGAAACCATGGCCTTTCCGTCCTGTGGTATTCCTGCAATGTGCTGCTTTCGACCAGGCCTTCTCATACTTGAATGTGCACAGGAATCAGCGGGGGTCTTGTTGAAATGCAGATTTTGATCCCGCAGGCCAGGCAGAGGCCTAAGAGTCTGTTTTTCTAAGCAGCTCTGAGGCCGTGCACATGGTGCAGCCTTTGGAATCACAGCAGCGATGCAGCAGCAATGGGGTTCTAATGGTAGAGAGCAGATTCTGGAGCCAGACCGCCGGCTTCCCAGTCCTACCTCTGCCGCAGACTAATGATTGTTAGTATGCTTTAGTTTCCTTATCTGCAAAATAAATGTAATAACTAATTGAGTTTTTGTGGATTTAAGGTTACTGCACAGTAAGTGGTTAGCAGTGTTCGCTAAGAACATTATTTTATTAGTTTTTATATTCCCTAGAGCAAGCAGCGGGTGGAGTAGGGTTTGACCAATGAATGAATAACCTTTGGAGAAAAGTTCTTTCCTGGGTCACTAAAGGGAGAAGCAAAATGAGAGGGCTCGTTGGTGGGGAAGAGGTGCACTTCCAAAAAAGCTCTCTCCACCGGGTGGTCCGCAGGGCGCGGGGCAACCGGAAGCCGGCAGGCCCGCGCTCTGGCGACCAATGCGGCCGCTGGGGTAGAGGGGGTGGGGCGCCCGTCAGCCCTTTCCGTCTGGGCGCAGCGATCCCGCCCCTTGGAACGTGTGACGTTAGAGCATTCCACCGTTGCTACATCGTCGCGAGGGGCCGGGCGCCTGTCAGGGAAGCGGCGCGCGCTGGCGCAGGCGGGCCGGGGTTCCACCGCGCAGTGCCAGCACGAGCAGCACACCCGCACCCCGCGCTTCCCGGCCCGCCGCCTGCGTTCTGGCTCGTGAGCCCGCACTCCGGTCCTTCCCTTGCGCTGCCGAAGTATGGAGCTGCTGTGCTGTGAGGGCACCCGGCACGCGCCCCGGGCCGGGCCGGACCCGCGGCTGTTGGGGGACCAGCGTGTCCTGCAGAGCTTGCTCCGTCTGGAGGAGCGCTACGTGCCCGGCGCCTCTTACTTCCAGTGCGTGCAGAGGGAGATCAAGCCTCACATGCGGAAGATGCTGGCATACTGGATGCTGGAGGTACCGCCTGGACTTGTCTCCCCTCCCCCGCCGGCCCTGCGTCCTCGGCTCCGGACATCCCAGGGCCGCCCTATTGGGACATCCTGGTCTCAACAACAATCAGCGAGATGCTTCAGTTGCCCAGACCCCTGGGCCTGACCTTTCTTTCACTCGGCACCCTAGCCGGCCACCTCTGTGGTCTCCCTTTTTTTTCCCCTTCCCCAACCCCAACTTTGACTGCCAGTGGTTTGGCACCCTAACTAATCCTCTCTTCCGGCCAGGAAAGCGGCACAGGGTCCACCTTATTCCCTCCGGCTTCTCTGGCGTCTTCTGCCTCCCTTTCCTGCCCCGTCTTCTTAGGAGAGCGCTCCTGGAAAACCCTGGGCTCGGCCCCCCCCACCCCCGCCCGGAGCCGGTTCCTGTGTCTGTCGCGGGGTTCTGGCGGGGATAGGCGTTGGGGGTGGCGCGCGCGCTGTTCCGGCGGTCAGGGAAATGAAAAGTGCGGGAGGCAGCGGCAGGAGTCTCCTCCCTTCCTTTTGGGTCTCTGCGTGGGTGATGGTAATGGGGGTAAGGTCTCAGCTCTTTGGCTACCGTGGGTGACTCTTGGACATCACATGGGGGAGGGGAGTCTCAGTTTTGAGTCCTTAAGAAAGGCAGCCTCTGGCTTACCGCCCGGCCCCCCCCCCCCCCCGTGCAGGGGGGAAGGAAGCAACACTGAGGAAGTGGGGGGGGGGGGCGTCACCTTGGGGAAAGCGCATCCTCCGTCTTAGTCCTTGTCATTATGAGCACATTTCCCCCCCTTCCCATTTTTTGCTTCCCGCCCTACTTCCCTTCAGCGACCCTGCTTTCACCTTTAGTGTTGCTGCGCTTCCCAAGCCCCTGGCTAGAAGTGACTGTGTCTCCTCTCCCCCAGGTATGTGAGGAACAGCGCTGTGAGGAGGAAGTCTTCCCCCTGGCCATGAACTACCTGGATCGTTACCTGTCCTGTGTCCCCACCCCCAAGGCGCAGTTGCAGCTCCTGGGGGCAGTCTGCATGCTGCTGGCCTCCAAGTTGCGCGAGACTACTCCACTGACCATCGAAAAATTGTGCATCTACACCGACCACGCTGTCTCTCCCCGCCAGATGCGGGTGCGTGCATAACTCCCCCACTCCCAACACATACAGCTCCTCACCTACTGGGGAAAAGGAAAGCTAAGACCTCAGGCTTTCTTGCCCCCTGGGGAGGGCTCAGGGCCAAAGAGACTATATATCTGGACAAAAGATGGGACAGTAGCCCCCACCCTAGCCCAGGCTTAAGCCGCCGGCAAGAACTAACTTCCGTTGTCCTGACCTCCAGGGGGTGCCACTCCTTGGTCTTTCCCCCAGATAGCAACAAGTCAAACTGCATGTCTACACTCACTAATACTTTGCCTCTGGGTTTACACAACCATCATGAGTTATTTATTGGCAGCAGCAGGACATGCCTGCACACCCCCACTGGAGTGGGTGAGTGGAATGTGCTTTCATGTGGGGGAGGGGGACTGCTTTGGGTGAGTCTTTATTCCGGTGTGGACTTTGTGATTGAAAAGCCTCCCAGAGCAGATTAAAGCCCAGCCCCAATTGCTCTGAGGAAGGGCCAAGGAGTTTCATTCATCCCACCTTATTTCCTTCCTCTTATATCCCAGAAGAGACTACTCCTTCCTAATCCTCATTCTGAGGAACTTCAGCAGCTGCTTCAGGCCTGGTGGAATCATCTCTCCCTTTTCCTTAACCAAAGGCCAGAGCTGAGGGACAGACAGGGAGCTGAGCTGCAGCTGCTTCCGATGTGATAATGATGCCCCCTCCCCTGGCCCGCCCACTCTGACCAAGGTCTTTCATAACCCAGTGGGGAGCTGCTGTCACTCCTGTGGTTTGGGAAGTGGCTCCCTGGGCCTCTTGCTGGGAACTTGGGCTGGGTTCTTCCGAGGTAGGGCAGGAAAGTCACCGATTCCCTTTTCCCAAAGCCTGGAGAGGTGGGGGGAGCTGCTTGAATCTGGAAGAGGTTATTTAGGATGTGCAGATCACCTCCTGGGGGGTCTGCAGGGGAGGGTGGGTGAGTGGGCACCCTCCTCAACCTTGCTCTGCACTGGCAAGTCTTCTCCTGACCCTGAGAAGAGTCTCTGGGCCCCATCTCCCCAGGAGGAGGGCAGCATGCAGGCTGCTGTGATTGGCTGGCTGGGAAGCCAGGGTACTGGGGCCCCCTGACTGCTGCTTGTCCAGGAACAGGATTCCTCTTCCTGCCAAGTAGCTCTCTGAGATGGGAGTAGGAGGCCGGAGTTGGGAATCTGGGAGGCCCCACAGCTCTTTGTGATGAATCTGGTAGTTTTGGCAAGTCTGAAGGTGGAGATGGTTTCCAGGGCCAGCAAGCAAGATGTTTTCGGAGGGCTTTGGGCTGGAAGGTACAAGGGGACTTCGTTTTTCATGAAAAGAGTGGGATGGTATGTGTGCCTTTGTGTGAAGGAAGTTTTTTAGAACAACAAAAGTTTTCTTTCCCCCACTCTCTCTGCCTGAGCTGGGGGTGGTGCGTGCAGATGGCTTCCTAGAAGGTCAGAATCGGAAGGGACCTCAGAACTTCATCCAAATGCTTGTGAGGCAGGGAAGGCTGAGGCCTAGAGAGGGAGGGAAGGGTCCTGGTCAGCAGGTAGGGTGAGGAAGAATCTGGGTCTCCTGGCTAGCCTAGGTGGCCTTAGAGGCTTGGGGATATGATGGAAGCTGCCAGCCACAGCAACTAATCCCTCCTAGGGTCTGCCAAGCTAGGGCTAGATTCTCAGGGGTTGCCTGGATACAGGCTAGGGTGGCCACCTTCCTTCACACAGGACCCCATGCCTCCCTGCAGGGCGAGCCCCACTCCTAGTTGCCTTCCAGGCAGTAACCTTTCTGTTCACTTCTGAGTTAGGAGTTCAGTTCTTGGGAAAAGCACCAGGAGTAGAATGCTAGCTTTTCTGCTCAATTTCTTTTGGCTCCAGCCCAGGCTCTTTTCTATGGGGCCCTGTGAGAGGCTTGGGGCTGATTTGGGAGGATGACACTGAGGCGGGGCCTGGGAGAGGTTGGGTGGGGTTGCTATTTCTGCGTTAGCAAGGGGTGAAGCCCATGAGTTCCTTCCTGAGATAAAACAATGAAGAAATCTTCATGTATGCAACTCAAAAATGGGGCCACGGCTGAGAACCCCAGATGAGTGGATTGGGGTGGGGCTCAGTCTCCCCCTGGGACCCAGCAGGGGTGTGCATGCTTGGGCAGGCGGAGATAGGGTTTGTTCTCTTAGGGATCATCCAGACCCATCCTGATTTGCTTAGCCTCCACATCTGAGACTCAAATGGCACTAGGCACTATGGGTTCCAGCTAAAGGGGGTGGAGTGGGGTACTATATCTCAGGACCCAACCCTCATGTCCCACCAAGGGGATGTGGGCTGGGTTGGGCAACCTCCCCTTTGAGGAACCTCAGGGCTGGTTCAGTGGCTTGTGCTCACTCCAGTTTCTTCAAGAGGTGTAGGCTTGACTGGAATGCAGAGCTGGGGGAGAGGCTAGTGGTGATTTTCCCTTTTACAAGTCCTTGGAGCCTCAAGATCATGGAGAAGCTGGTATATCTGTTGCTGCAGTCTTTTTCAGTCCTGGTTTGGAGAAGTGCCCAGACCCCTGGATGAAGTCAGGAGGCCTGTACTGGCCCCCAAAAGAACCAAATAGGATTAAAAATTCATGTACAGCATGTAGTCTGGCACCTAGTAACTGAATAGATCCTCAAAGCAAATGTCCCAGGTTTACTCTGCCCTGGACTCCTCCATGGCACAGGGCCAGTCTCTAAACCCAGAAGAAGAACAGGGGTCTTGATCTTCAAGTTTGATGGGCTTCCTTATGCTTTACCACCTTCCCATCTTAAGCCACTGACCCTACCTTCTTCTTCAACCTCCAGGACTGGGAGGTGCTGGTCCTGGGGAAGCTCAAGTGGGACCTGGCTGCTGTGATTGCCCATGATTTCCTGGCCCTGATTCTGCACCGGCTCTCTCTGCCTAGTGACCGACAAGCCTTGGTCAAAAAGCATGCTCAGACCTTTTTGGCCCTCTGTGCCACAGGTAATATCTCTAGGTACATTTTTGCCAAATCAGGAAAATCAAGACTGAAGGGTCAGAGGTAACTAGGAGATTCCGGTTTACATGCCTTTCAGAATTTATGAAAATTATATCCCCTCTACACCCCCGTTTCAATACAGAAAAGAACACAATCAGAGCTGTATGGGATCTTAGAGACCCAAGTACATATGTAAGTAGGGACTCTGAGGGCTGGAGAGCACTCTGGTCCCTTGACCCTAGTTTTGTTTCCACGCCAGGGACTCATTCACCCTCTGGTTCCTGGCCAGGATCGCTTAAGGACTACCCTGGACCTGACCCGCACAGTCTGCTGTTAACTCTAGGAGAGGACCTTTCCCACCTTTCTCCCTGGTCCCTGGGAATCCTATGCTGCTCACTTCAGGCATTTTCCAGAATGCCCCCTGCTTTATTTATGCTGGCTGTTAGTCTTGATGTTTTCCTTGTCTCACAGTTCCCTCTCCCTCTTTCCAAGATTACACCTTTGCCATGTACCCACCGTCCATGATCGCCACAGGCAGCATTGGGGCTGCAGTGCAAGGCTTGGGTGCCTGCTCCATATCCGGAGATGAGCTCACGGAGCTGCTGGCAGGGATCACAGGCACTGAAGTGGTGAGTGCTGGGCAGCTGGGAGGCAACCTGTTAACTTTGCAAAGCACCGCTATTCCCTGAGCCTCCAGCAGAGGGAGGTGTACATTTCAACCTGATCCACATTCCTGGTTTTATGTGGCCTGCCCTTGGGGTTTCTTTGGCCTTTATCTCCTGCTTTGGTGTGGACAGCAAGTAGTCTTGGACTAGTTGAAGGGCAGGCACCATTCCTACCAAATGGTGTGCAGGAGTGGGGGTGGGGGTTTGGTGTTAGATGCAGGGCTGCTCTCACACTCTCTTGCCACATCCTCTTGCCAGTTTCTGAGAATTGAAGGCTGATTCCTGGGGCTGGGCTGTGGCCTAACTCCCCAGACCTCCCAGTGCACTGGGAGGTGTCCATCCTCAGCACCTGCTGCCATATGCTATGGTGGGGAGGGAAGTGGACCTTTAGCTCCAAGGGGACCTTCCTCCGTTTCACCCAGTAGTCTCTCCTCACAGTTCCCCTTTGTTCCCAGGACTGCCTGCGGGCCTGTCAGGAGCAGATTGAAGCTGCACTCAGGGAGAGCCTCAGGGAAGCCGCCCAGACCTCCCCCAGCCCAGCACCCAAAGCCCCCAGGGGCTCTGGCAGCCAGGGGCCCAGCCAGACCAGCACTCCCACAGAAGTCACAGCCATACATCTGTAGCCCCGGAGAGGCCCCCTCTAGTGGCCACTGACAGCAGAGGAGGGGATACAGCCACCCTCCCTCCCTGCCAAGAATGGACGACTGAAGTCTGAGGGGGCTCCTTCCTGTTTTCCCTTTGCTAAATAGAGGGGCAGGTCCTAACTATTCCTGCAGTGTGCACTAAGGGGCCCTGGCAAGCCACATCTGGGTGGCTAGTCAAGCTCCTCTTTCTCCCTGCCTCTGACCAGCTCAGCTCCTTCCCTGGCTGCAGGTGGGTCAGGCTGGTCAGAGACAAAATTGAAGTAGGTGAAATATATGTATCAGCATTCCTTTTTGAGGCCCCCTTATCTCAGGGGCACTCATGTTCTTCAAAATACCCCGGTGCCTTATAAAGGTGCTGCACCTTCTAGAATTACTGCATTTGGATTGGGGTCTTTCTGAAGAGATTTCCAGTATTCTGAGACACAGTCTGGACAGCTCTTCTCAACACACTTTGAGAGCCCTGCATCATTCAAGCTAACAGCTGCTCCTAGAGGGAGGGGTGCAGGCCTCTGTCAGAGGTTCAAGAATCAACCAATTCCTCCTTGCTTTGCTTTCCACTCAGCTTCTCCTATGTGAGGGGGGAGGGGTGTCAGTGCTGAAGGAAGAGGTTTAATTTATTAATTGCATTGAATACAGCTGTAAGAGTGTGGTGGGGCCCACTTTCCCCACAAGAGGTGGTAATCCTGCCGGTTGCTGCATCCTTCCCCTTTGCTACTAGAGGATCTTTGGACCGAGGAGCTACTACAGCCTGGGGAGGCATCAGGCCCTTCCCTTTCGGCCCTCTGCCCCATCCTTCAGCAGGGGATGAAGCAGGGATGACCCGGAGGTGACCGAGCACCCTGTCTGAAGGGAGGCAAGCCTTGTTCACACAGGTCTTTAATAAAGATTGTGGTATAACATTGGCCTTGGCTTCTTGGATGCGACTGGATGGTGGTGTGGGTAAAGGCCCATTTCTAAACTGCATCAGATATAGTGAGTAGCCATCAGTGGCCTCAAACAGGGTTCATTAAGCCTTTTCTGTAATGGGCCAGAGAGTAAGTATTTTAGGCTTGTGGGCAACATCGTCTGCCTCTCATATAGTCAGTTTTACTTTATAATGGAGCACATGCATTCCTAAAAATGCGCTGCACAAAATAAGAACCACAGGACTTTATGTGTGGGCTTCAGGAACAACTCAATGAGGTTTTTCTTTTAAAAGCATAGTTTTTATACACTGAGGAAACATTGGGTTGGCCGAAAAGTTTGTTTTTTTGGTAAGATAGTAACATTTAGTCATCTTCAGCTTTATTCAAAACTATTTTGTTACTGTATTGTGACAGCTGTTGTACCAGTGTGCATTTTTTTAAAAAAAGCATCAAATTGGTGAATTTTGGGGTGGCCATTTTAATATTAAAGGTGGAAGAAAATAAGCAACATTTTCAGCATATGCTTTATCATTTCAGGAAAGGTAAAAATGCAACTGGAAGGCAAAAGATTTGAGCAGTGTATGGAGAAGGTGCTGTGAGTGATCAAACGTGTCAAAAATGGTCTGTAAAGTTTTGTGCTGATGATTTCTCATTGGATGATGCTCCATGGTCAGGTAGACCAGTTAAAGTTGATAGTGATCAAATTGAGGCATTAAACGATGACAATCAACATTATACCACATGAGAGATAGCCAACACAAACTATCCAAATCAATAAAGCTATTGGTGAAAATAAAAATTTGTCTTTTATTTTCCGGAGAAAACTACATGGACTTTTTGGCCAACCCAATACAATAAACAGTCCTTTATCTTCAAAAAGACCTGCAGAAATCTTATGGAAAGAGATCAGAAGGATGTGGAAGGCGGGTTTCAACCCCAGATGTGTGACTCCCAACCCACCCGCTGGAGATGCATGTACTTTATGTATCTGGTTTGGTTCAGCTGCGTGTGGTTTTCTGGTTGCATGCGTTTCTCAAGGACAAAACTGCAGATAAATAAGTGTGATTATTTGCTTTATGAGATCATACTGTCCCCGAATATATGAATTTGGTTGGAAAAAACTCACATTTTTCATGGTAAACAAAGCTTACAGGATTGCACTCTGCTGCTGCAGCATGAGAGCAGCCTCAGAAAACGTAAACAGATGGCAGTAGCGGTGTTCCAGTAAAACCACAGACAGTGAAATTTGAATTTCATGCAATTCTCACCTATCATAAAATAATTTAAAAAAAAAATTCCACCCATTAAAAAATATGAAAACCAGTCTTAGTTCATAGGCCATAAGACCTTAGTTTGCCAATCTCTGGTCTAAAGTTCTCAGCAGCCAAGAAAAGTTAGAAAGTGAACTTGTCTGGTGGTGGCCCAGACCTGGGCATAACCAGTATTCTCTGACCTGTCTAGCCTCTGTATTTCCACTCTCCTCTAGGGACCTTCTCTAGCTCTTCCATCCACAGCTAAGACACCATCTTTTGAACCACCTCCTGGTTGCTGGCATTCTCCCAAAGCAGCCTGCACTGGGGAGAGGCAGAGACTGTGTCCTGGGAGCTCATGCTGGGTGCAGCCTGGAGAAGCAATACTGCAGAGTAAGGATGGGGAGGGGTTCCTGCATAAACTGGGTAAGAAGGTACTCCTGGACAAGAACCTGAAGAGTAATTCCTACCTCCAGATAAAGAGGGAAAGCAGAAAGATCTCCACTGATCACATTAAAACAGAAGCTCAATAAATACCCGACTTTTTATCCACATCCCAGTGATGTGACACAACAGCCTGAGAGAGAAAAGTACTTACTCCAAGCCCCTGAGCAGGGCAGTGGGAATGCTGGGTGTGGAATCTCAAAGAGGTTCCAGAACAGAGCAGGAACGATGGCCTAGAATGGAAAAAGGAGCCAGCTAGATGCTGTCCTCCCTGTCAGGTACTGGGGAGACACAGATGCCCATGAGCTGTCACTGCCCAAAACTGGGTCTTCAGCTGTAGAGGCTTAGTGTCACCGTTAGTCACCAATAGGGATCCTGGTGTCCTCCCACGCCCCTCAGACCAGGACCAGTGACTCCTTCCTTAGTCCATGGTGATGGGAACATCTTCCACATCTCGGGGAACCGCACTCTGAAGCTCACGCCTGATCTCAGGGGACAGCTGTGGATGGGGCTGCAGCCGGAGCAGCTCCAGGAGGGCCTCCTTCTGCTCTGTGGCCAGGTCTGCCTTATAGCGCTGGGCCAAAGTCAGGAGGCACTGGTGCCAGAGCACAGGCAGTTCGCGCTTCTCGGTCCGGAACCTCAGGAAGTGGAAGACCAGGGCGTCCAGCACCCGGTAGGGCAGTGCATACTTCTTATCCAGCAGCAGTCGCAAGAAGATGCTGTTGGCGCCGCTGTATTCCATCTCGGCAATTTTCAGCATGGCCGCACTGGCAGGAAGGTGCGGTCAGGTTAGTGATGCGGAAATGTTGGGGAAGAGGCTCTACTCCTCCCTCTCTGTGCTTTTTCCCTCTTCTCCCCTGGCCCCTACAATTCCTAAGAGCACCAGCTCAGGCCTTCCTCTCAGCTATGCGGTCTTGATCATCCTCCCTGCACTCCAGTTTTCTCTATGCTGATGCATCACAAATCCCCACCTCTGGCTCAGACTGCTTGTCAGCACTCTACTACAGTATGTCCAAATACCTCAACATTTCCACCCCTAGTCTATTTTCTTCCCATATTCTCTATTCGTTCATTCAACTATTTACTGAGCACTTACCATATGTCAGGCACTGGGGCCCTATTCTTGTGGGGTTTACAATCTAGTGGGGTGATGGTACACTTACTGGCTTCAATAAGCCACAAATCCAGGGCTATCATTAGCTCCTTCTCCACCCTACCCCCCACCAACTTTTCAAGTTCTGGTGAGTCCACTGACTAGTCCTCCTCCTTCCCGAACAACACTACCTGGAATGCAGCACGGGGATGGAGCATTTGGTGATGATGCTACCCACGATGATGGCTTCCCGGAGGGTACAGGTGCCCGACTCACACAGTGGGATCAGGATCCCTGGGGAGGGTCAGAGGGGCAGTCACTTGGAGCCCAAGGTGAGAAAAAGGAGGTACAGCAGGAAGTACCCCCACCTACTGCAGAGACAGCCATCCTTCCAAGTCAACCTTAGTGCTCTCACCTGCAGGGAACTCCAGCCCCACCCTTTCCTAACTGTCTCCTGGGCTCTCACCTTTAAACCAGGCTCCAGGCTTGAACAGGGCCTTCTTGAGTGCCATGTACAGGTGGAAATTCAGTCGTTTGTATTCAGCAATGTCATCACGTACCCGGGGGAGGAGGACAAGGTTGAAGAAGCGCTGGGCCATGCGTTCCTTCAGGTTAGAGGTGAAAATCCTAGTTTTGGGGGGAAGGGGGACAGCAGCAGGGAGATCCCAGGTCACCTGATGGTCTGGAGCTGACCCTTTAACTCTCACTGTAAATGGTGTATGCAAGAGATTTGAGGGGTCTGTGGGAGTGTGTGAGCTATGTGCATGCCACACCCACGACAGATCAGAGGGAACAGGAGAGGCACAAGAGGTATGGAAACAGGTGAACACTGAGAGCGCTGAAGCACTCCCGAACCGATGATTACTCAGCTGTTCACCTTCCTCTCCCCTTCAAGGGACCTGAGCACACCTGCGGAGCTGCAGGCTGCTGAGGCCAGACTGACATACTAGAGTTGTAGCCCTGTAGTTATAAGTCTCTCCCCTAGAAACTCATCACAGGAGAGTCTCAATAGGGTCTTGGCCCGGAAACATGAAACAGAAAAGCTGGAAAATGATGATATAAATAAGCACAACAGAGAGCTCTAAGGCCAACTTAAAATGTAACGGCAAAGGGGAGGAAAGCCTGTACTTTCCACGCCCCCACCCTTACCTAGAGACATAAGGCCATTCTAACCCCCATCTACTCTACCTTGTGGCTTGGTACATGGCAGCAGCAGTCCAGGCCTCGGGCTCTGTGACGTAGAGGATCTGCTCCCAGTTGGAGAGCGCAGGGATGATCTTAAATGCCTTGGGCAGCTTCCCACTGCGGTACTTAGATAATACCTGGGGGGTGATCGAGTAAAACCATCATTGCTGTTGATATATACTTGTGTACTGCTTGCCAGGTGCTTGTCACATATTCACTCACTCAATCCTCACAGCCACCATGTAAGGAGATGCTATTACCATCCTCACTTTCCAGACAGGGAAACTGAAACCAGAGAGTTAAGAAACTTGCCCGCAGCCCCCAAGTCACTAAGTGGAACAGCAGGACCCCGAACCCATACATTCTGACTTAAGACTGTTCTCGGCCACCAGGCCTTCTGTGCATGACGTGTCAGCATCCAAAATCTTAAGGAGGAACCCACAGCCCCTGTGAGGATATTCTGGCTCTTACCTCCCGGACTCCTCTGTAGACCTCTAGGACCCGGGGATCCAGCTGGGGCATAGGGAAGCCTGTCGCCTCGGACATGACCATCTCAACTTCCGTCTGCTTCTCAGTCAGCTTCTCCATGATGATGTCAGCCAGGGTGCGTCTAAGGGTAAGGGGGTGTGGAGGGAAGGGGAGGGAAGTGGGTGGGAGTGCTGCAGTCACAATCTGGGAAGCTCTAGACGCCACGCGCAGTCCCTTATGAGCTCCAATGAACCTGTCATCTTGCCGGGACTGACCTCAGTTCCCCTCCGGGCCTGTCCACCCACCACAGGATCGCTGCAAAGCACAAATGACCTGAAAGTCATTCACTTTAGGACGAAGCAGACAGTTGTGTGGAGATTAAGAACCAGGACTCTGAAGCCAGTCTGCCTGGGTTTAAATCCTGGCCTTCCCACTGCTGTATGACCCATACTCTGTATGACCTGGGGCATGCTATTTTTGTCTCTCTATGCCTCAGTTTCCTCATCTGTCAAATGGTTAATAATAACTGTACCTAGCTTGTGAAGTCAATGTCAGGATTCGGTGAATTACTTCTTGTACATAAATGTGTAATGAGTGTTGCCTGTTTCAGACATACTCCTCATGGGCTGGCAACATGCTGAGGTCTCTCCGACCACAGACCCTGGCCTCACCTCTCATCTTAGGGTGCCGCTCATCTAAGTCATACACTAAGATTTCAAGCAGCTGGGTTCATTTAGAAAAAGACCAGAGCACAAACTTCCCACCATTTTATTAAAATGTATGCAAGTAGTTCCAAGATTAATAATATTTTTCTCAGCCTCCTTGAAAAGTATATCAAACATCATTTTTACTGTGATGATTCAGAATTCTCATTACACTAAGCTTTGGTATAAGAATAGCTTCTTCAGAAGCTGCTAAAGTATATTTCAAACAGCTCCTGTTTTCCGAGGGTTGTCTCAAGGCCAGGCACCAAGTACAGGACTTCCCAGAACCTTATACAGTCCGTGCAACACTTATGTGAGGTGGTGTTCCTGTATTCAACATGGAAACAGGTACTCAGGTGACTAACTCCCCCGAGGTCTCAGTGCGCTCAGCTCGGGGGAGCCAAACCGTGGCTGTTCAGGTACTTCAGAGCACACTGCCACGTGCCGCCAAACCCGATGGCCTCTGACCTCTATTCATCTGGGTCTAGGCCTGCTTTCTAAAGATGCCAGTGGCATTTCTCAGGACTGCCAGGAGTTCCTGTTTCTGTTCTGTTTCTGCTTTACTCTTCTGTTCACTGCAAGCTGGAAAACCAATCTGCCCAGCTTGTCAGAGGAGCTGTTAACAAGGACTTATAAGGCACTGAGAGGCTCTCTGGTGGGACAAGCACACAAGTCCCAGTACACACTGTGTGACATCTGTTTCAGTTGCTGCGCATCAGTCTGGGAAAGGAACTCATTTCTTCATTCTGTGCTCTCAAATAAACTACCATAGACCTTACCATTCAGCCTCCCCTTCTTTTCACTGTCTTATTAGCAATGATAGATGCATTAACCCCAAATAGCATAGAGAAGCAAGACCAATGTCATGCTAATATCACAGAGTCAGAATGAACTGCTTGGGGGCCCTTATCCCAGACTTCCCTCCCCTGGGCTAAAACCACATGCTCAGGAGTTTGACCACAGGAGCTTAAATGCCTGCATGTATTGGAGCTGGCATTTATTATGGATGGGAATGAATTAGTGGTTCTAACTGGGGGTGAATTTGCCCCCTAGGAGACACCTGTCAATGCCTGAGACATGTTTGGTTATCACAAATGGGGGGAAGGTCACTACTGGTGCCCAGTGGGTAGAGGTCAGGGATGGTGCCAGACATCCTACATCGCATAGGACAATTCCACAAAAAAGATGTATCCAGCCCAAAATGCCAACAGTGCTAAGGCTGAAAAATCCTGAATAAAATGAAGCTTATGAAAGACATTTATGAAAGGTATGAAAGACGTTTAGCTAAGGAAATTGAGGTCACCAGTCGGAAAACTGAGCATGCAAAGAGCAAATGTGAGGTGACACGTCGCCCCAGAAACAGAAAAAGGTCCGGCAGCCGCTTCCCCAGGGAATCTGAGCAGCTCCAAAGCAGTGGACAGAGTGGGCGCAGATGTTCTGAGTCTGTGTCATTCTCACTCAGAATGGCCCTTTGAGGCCGGGTCAATGTTACTGAGGTGGTTCTCCACAACCAGCCATGCTCAGGCCCTTCCTGAATGGAAGGAAAGCAAAACTCTGCTGGGGCATATGCTTCCCTGTGGCAAGTTGCTACCAGGACCCATACCCCAAATTCCAGACCATGCCAACCCTACCTGGCAGGAGGGTTTTTATTCATGAACATCTCAATAGCATGCTCATCCTCAGGGTCCACAACCACCTCTGCATGGTGGCCCACCCCTGTCATTGTGGCAGCCTTCTCCAGGGTGGGCCACTCTTCATCCTCGTCATCTGACCCATCTTGTGGCACTCCTGGACCTAGAGGAGGGGAGATAAACTGGATGAGAGAGGCAGGTGGTAGGTGAGGGATTTAGAGGTCAATGTAACCATCACGGAGAGTAAAAGCCTCATGTGTGCTTGTAACAGACACACGTGTGTGCAGTGAAACAGTGGTGCACACACTATCTTCCTGCACCAGGGGCTTACTATACTGCTTGAGAAAGAAAATGTACATATATGAATCAATGAGACAGTGGTGACAATACATCGTAGTTAACACACTACACTCAGTCACGTAGCACGAACTGTTCTAAACACTGTATATAACCCTTACAACCCCAAGAAGTATGTCCTATTATTATAGCCAGTTTCAGATAGAAAACACTAAAGCACAAACAGTTAGGTAATTTGCCTACGACAGGTAGTCTGGATGTAGACTGTGCATTCTTCATCTGTATTCTACACCCACGGTAGGGCTTGACTATATGCCAAATGAATGGCAGAGACAGTATATACCACAGGCACTTAGAAGATAATCGCAGAGGCTGGTTAGGCGCACAGTGGGGAGCATGGGAGCAGGTGGAACATATTCCAAACCTGGGTTACAACACTGGCAAATGGGCTGGGTTACAGACAGTTAGGCTGCAGCAAGAAATAAGGCTGGATGGGTAAAAAGCCAAACTATGGAAGGCCTGGAGGTCAGTCAGTACAGGTCAGATTTCAACGGACCAAGCCATTTGAATAACTGATTAGTAGAAGGCTACAGCTGGCTGGGCATCTGGTAAGGGACGCAGTACTCCAACCAAGGACAGAAAATGCTGCATTTGGACAGTTCGTTAACAGAGGGAGTGTGTGGTAAAAGCTAAATGAGGGGGCTGGGGAGCGCACGCAGTGCAAGTGTTTTGTCTCCAAATCTGTATTTGTAGGTAGATGTCCCTTCACTCCAGACTGTAACTCCAGCTGCCACCTGTACAGCCACCCTTGCATGACCCATGGGCACTTTAAACTTCAATGATCATCAACCAAATTCACTCTTTTACTCCCAGGTCTATACTACTCACTGTGTTCTACATCTAAGTACCTGGCACAGCCACCAACTCAATGCCACACCAGAACCAGGGAGGCAGGCCTGTGTCATCTCCTGCCCTCACCCCAACATCCAATTAATTACCAAATCCTAGTCAATTCTACCTCACAGAATATCTTTCAAATCCTTCCCAGTTCTGTCTATCCCTTGGTCAGCATCTTTTCTTGCTTGGATTAATTCAGTAATCCCCTAACTGGTCTCCATATTCTCCAAAGTTTTCCATTGTCTTTATGATAGCTTTAAATCCTGGGAACAGCATCCAAAGCTTTTGCAGATTTGGCTTCTACACACCTCACCATCATTCGTTAATCCATTCATTACACAATCCATTCGGCAAACATTAAGTGCCTACTATATATGAGTCACTTCTGGGTGTTAGAAATATTTTAATGAACCAGAGAAACAAAACCTTTTGCCCTTGTAGAGCTTATATTCTAGTGGGGGAAGACAGACAATATAACACATAAGAGGTTAAAAGACAAGCGCTGTGACAAAAGCAATAGGGCAGAGAAGAGAAGCTGGGACTGTGGAGACAGGAGTGGGGGTGTTCCAAGTTTTAACAAAGCAGTCAGGGAAGCCTCTCTGAGGTGAAGAAATGAGGGGGGTATGCCTACAGGTGCATGAGGACAGAAGAAGCTATCAGGGTAAGGGCCCTAACTTGCCATGTTTAAGCTTATAAGGGGGGAGTGAAACGGAGAATGTAGAAGTCAGACTGGCAATGGAAGCAGATTACATAGAGCTTTGCAAACCACTGTACTCCTCTAGCTGCTGAGTTGAGAGCGGGCTGTAGGGATTATAGGACATTAATGAGGAGACTACTGCAACAATCCAGATGAGAGAGAGAGATCGTGGTGGCTTGAAGAGGATGGTGTTCCAAGGTAGTGAGAAGTGGTCTGATTCTGGAAATATTTTGAAGGTAGAGTCAACAGGGTTTCCCAACAGATCAGATGTGGAATTAGAAAGACAGAAGTCCAAGGTTTTAGTCTTAAGCAAATGGAAAGATATCATGCTATTAACTGAAATGAGGAAGATGGAGGGGCAGGTTTGGTGAGAAGGTGTACTTTGGACATGTTATGTTTGAAATGCCTATTAGTCTTCAAACTGGAGATGCCAAATTGGCAACGGAAGAATCTAGGTTTCATGAAAGAAATCCAGGCCAGAATATAAAGGTGAGACCAGTCACCAAATAGGTGATATTTAGGTTCAAATAGGTGGTATATGAACCATGGAACTGATGACAGCACCAGAGAAATGAGTGAAGAGGTCCACAGACTGAACCCTCCGGCTCTTCAGTAAGAAGTTGGGGATCAAAGGGGAACCAGTAAAGGATACTGAGGGGTGAGAAAGTAGTAACACCGGAATGCGATACTTCTCAGAAGGAGCCAAATAAAAATACTTAGTCAGGAATCCAATGTTCCACTCTGAGCAAAAAGATCTGAGATACAGATTAAGGAGGTAAACACTCCCACCCCAAAAAGAAAATCTTTTGGGGTTGATCATCTTTTACTTACTTTTTCTCCCTCTTTGGCCCCTAAACAATATTGTTATTTCTGCTCAGGGCACTCCCCACTCGTTTTTCAGGTCTCAGCACAAAGGACATACTATCTGGGGAGCCGGACCCCCAAGATCAATGCTATTGTTATTAGAAGAAACTATACTTTACCGTGGAATGTATTATCCTCATTGTCTATTGTCTACTCTCTCCTGGGCTAGGCTGTAAAATCCTGATGTCAGGCACATATCCACCTTGTTTACCTATCCAAACCTTCTAAACTCCCTAGCACAGTACCAAGTATTAGCAGACATCCGTAAGTATCCATAAAACAAATGCATAAATACCAGGAAAACTTAGTGGTGTGGACAATCTCTTCTGGTTGGACTAACTTCAGTGGTACTTAGAAAGCCTAAACCTAGTAGCGGGAGGGAAGGGCGCTGCTATCCCAAATCCGCTCCAGGGCTGGGTCTTCCATTCCATTACCTTCATAAGAGAGTACTATGCTCCGCACCCCTTTTTTATTCCAAGCTATTCCCCTGCCCGACACCGTTCCATCCTCATCTAATCTCCTTTTTCCTCGTGTTACGGAAGGAAACGATTCAACACGCAGTTGGATGGCGGAGCACGACCCATTATTAACGTGCACGGGCCCAGAGGAGTACAGACCCCAAATTCTGAGCCCCGAGCCTTGGTTGAGCAGGGCTTTTATTGCTTTCTGGACACCCTTCCCTACGTAGCAAAAGCGGGAGGTACAGAAGCTGATGCGAAACTAATTAAAATAACTCTAGGGTTGAGTGTCCTTGAGGTATCCTTTATCTAAAGCTGGGTGATCAAAAGCTAAAGGGGAGTTGCTGCTATGTACAGATGGGGGTTAGCCTTGAGGAATCATTAT